>RJWJ010009102.1:0-51135 GCA_004363605.1 Indri indri | reverse complement strand
TCTCGTCTGAGGCTTTCTTTTTTTTTTATGAAGTTCCATCTCTGTTTACTCATGAGTATACACATTCAATGATACACTCTCTTGCTCATAATATTTGTAATTTATAGAGGTTGCTGGGTCAATATAGGATAGGAAAAATTCAAGGCAAATGAAGGTATCTTTAGTTGTTTTGATGTATCTCCTATAGAAAATACGGGCTATTTTGTTGACTTTTTTTTTTTTTTGTCATAATTGTTCTATCATCTGGGGCTTCTTTTTTTTTTTTTTTTTTTTTTTTTTTTTTTTTTTTTTTTTTTTTTTTTTTGGGTTTTTTTTTTTTTTTTTTTTTTTTTTTTCTGAGGCGGAGTCTCGCTTTGTTGCCCAGGCTACAGTGAGTGCCATGGCATCAGCCTAGCTCACAGCAACCTCAAACTCCTGGGCTCAAGTGGTCCTCCTGCCTCAGCCTCCCGAGTAGGTGGGACTACAGGTGTAAGCCACCATGCCTGGCTAATTTTTTGTTTCTGTTTTTAGTTTACTGGCTAATTTTTTCTATTTTTAGTAGAGACGGGGTGTCACTCTTGCTCAGGCTGGTCTCTAACTCATGAGCTCAAGCGATCCTCCCGCCTCAGCCTCCCAGAGTGCTAGGATTACAGGCGTGAGCCACCGCGCTTGGCCATCTGGGGTTTCTTTAGCCCTGCCGGAGATAGATTCCCACTCAGAGGGGCAGGCAGAGGCTGAGGGGCCTGTTGTAAGGTCTCGTGGGACTAGAGTTCCAAACTAGTCCTGAGCCTTTACTCAAGAATTGCCACCAGTGACCTAAAAAGAAATGCGTGGTTCTGGGCTGTCCATTCACTCATTCACTGGGCACCTGTCATGCCCCAGGCACTGTACTGGGACAAGACTGGCCCAGTCTGCTGTGGTACCACATTCCAGCGGGGAACACAGACAAGAAGCACATAAATACATATACAGCCAAGCGTCACCTAACAATGAGGATATGACACAAGAAATATGTTATTGGGCAGTTTCGTTGTCGTATGGATACCATAGAGTGTGCTTACACAAACCTACATGGGAGAACCTACTGCTCAGAGGCCACAAACCTGTACGGCATGTCACTGTGCTGAATACTATAAGCACTTGTACCACAGCGGCAAGTATTTGTGTATCTCAGCATATCTGAACACAGGAAACAGACAGTGATATTATAACCTATGGGACCACTGTCTTATATGCAGTCCATCATTGACCAAAATGTCATTATGACTGTACGTTTAATAATTGCCAACATTTATTGAGTTTTTGTTAACATGTGCCAAGCACTATTCCAAGGACCTTCCCTAGAGTCCCTCATTGAATCCTCACCACAACCCCAAGGAACATACTGCCATTGTACTGGTTTTACAGATGGGGAAACTGAGGCACAGAAAGGTCAAGAAACTTGACCAAGGTCACACAGTTAGGAAGGGGCAGACCTGGTCAAAACTCTAGCCATCTTTGAGACCAGAGCCTGAGCTCTTAACCAGTAGGCTAAATAAATAAACCAGCGAAAGTTATGAAGCAATAGTTGGGCTTTGAGGAGCCAATACATAATGCCCTCGCATCCCCTCCAAAGTTGGGAAACGTGAGAGATGAGACTCTGAGAGAGAGAGAGAGCCAACGCTCCTTCACAGTGGATAAGGGCTGGATGGTGGCATTCAGCACTGCCCCTCAGAGGCAGCCAGCCCGCCCCAGGTGTTGGCTGGTGGAAGGGGCTGTGTGCCCTGAGGGAACCCTGCCCCCGCCCCCACCCCTGCGAGGAGGAGAAAGGAAGTGGGGCGGGGCTGGTTCCAGCCTCCATGGCTTCGTGCTCCCGCACTCTCTGATCCGATCCACTCCGTCCTCACTGTGAGTACAGGCCGAGTGCCCGGCACGGACGAAGGCAGAGGCTATTTTCCCACTAACTGGCAAAGGGAGAGCCAGTTCATGGGTGAGTTTAGGAATTCAGGGAAGAGGAAAGACTGGTACCTGACAGTCTTCAAGGCTTCAAGATGCTAAAACAGGATGCTGAGGCTGTGGGAGCAGGGCCCACTTTATCTAGAGTGGTCAGGGAGGCCTTCTCAGGGGAGGAGGTGTTGAAGCTGGGACAGGAATGACAGCAGGACCCAGCTGTGGGCACAGCCTTCCAGGGCAGGGAGCCATAAGCTCAAAGGGCTGCAGTGAGTCCTTCTGGTGCTCAGGGACCTCTGCTGGCTCCAAGCCCTGGAGCCACTTTCCCCAAACTTGACCCATTTGTAAACCTTCTTCACAGTTTTTTGCCATAATCGCAACCCCCCGTACTATTTTTCAACTTAGGTAAACCAGTCACCTACCTTCCTAACTTCCTTCCTTCCTTCCTCCCTTGCTTCCTTCCTTTCCTTCCTTCCTTCCTTCCCTCCCTTCCCACTTTTCTGCCTTTTTCTTTCTTTCATAACCGTAGGTTTGTTCTAAGCAATGATATTTTTGAAATCAAGGGTTTGACATGCTGGCTACATATTTTTTCCTTGCACATTAAGATACATAACTGCTTAAAAACCATTTACCCACCTAGCATCTGGAACCACAGCTCGGCTGTGAGCATCCCGAGGGCAGTGAGTGTGTTTTAATGTGCTCCCTAGACTCAAGGTGGCCTCGGTTGCACCACTGCTTGATGTGGCCTGCCACCAGTTAGCCTCAGCACCCCATTGATGGTGACACCTGGCCCCATTCAGAAATGTTAAAATTTGAAAACCCGTGGGTGTCCCAGAATATTTCATTTATTTACCAAAATGTGGTGCTGTGCACACAGTCTCTCGGCAAACTTGTTTTGCTGTCTGCATCATTCACATCTCTAGTCCCAAACTGGCAAGGACGTAGACTAGTTCCACAAATATTTCGTGAATGAATAAATGAAGGGATAATAAACAAATGCCTGAACAGAATGCCCCAACGCTGCTTGCGCTTGGTGTCCGACAGATGAACGATTGATTTCCTGCAGGTAATAAAAGAGAAAGGAATTTGTCGGCAAAGAGGAAGGACAACGCTGAGGTCTTCATTCCCAGCAAACCCGAGTCAAACCTGAATCCCCAGCCCCCGGCTGTGTTTCCAGACCAGGGGAGGACTTGCTCCAGTAAGAATTCTGGGGGCCCTTGAGCAGGGGAGCAGGGCTGGGTCATTCTCAGGGGGTGCTGTGATGGGAGGCTTCGCTCCATTACCCTTCCCCGCCAAGGGCTGAGCTGACCTTTAGCAAATGTATTAGGGTTCTTTGGAGAGAGAACCGAGAGGAAATGTATACATAAAGAGAAAGAGATTATTAGAAGGAATTGGCTCATGCAATTACGGAGGCTGGCAGGTCCAATCTCCAGGGTGTGTCTGTAGCTGGAGACCCAGGAGGAGCTGATATTCCAGTTCAAAGGCTGTCAGGCAGGAAGAGCCTATGTGCAGGTGAAATTCAAAGGCAGTCTGCTGGAGAAGTTGCTCTTACTTGGGAGAGAGTCTGTCTTTTTTTTCTCTGAGACAGAGTCTTGCTCTGTCGCCCAGGCTAGAGCGCAATGGCATCATCATGGCTCACTGCAACCTCACACTCCTGGGCTCGAGCGATCCTCCTGCCTCAGCCTCCCAAGTAGCTGGGACTACAGGCACACACCACTGTGCCTGGCTAATTTTCCTGTTTTTAGTAGAGATAGGGTCTCACTCTTGCTCGGGTTGGTCTCGAACTCCTGGCCTCAAGTAATCCTCCTGTCTCGGCCTCCCTAAGTGCTAGGATTACAGGCGTGAGCCACTGCTCCTGGCCCCTGGAGAGTTGATCTTCGACTGATTGGTGAGGCCCACTCACATTGTGGAGGGCAATCTGCTTTACTCAACTGATTAATATGTTAATCTCATCCAGAAATGCCCTTGTAGAAACATTCAGAATGATGCTTGACCAAATATCTAGGCTCCCTGTGGCCCAGTCAAGTGGATACATCAAATTAACCATCACAGCTGCTTTCTGATTCTACAAACAAGGCGTGCTTATACTTGAAAATTTCTTTTCTTTTGTTTCATTTTTAAATGAATTTGCTTACTTTATATGGGTAATAATACATGCAAATGGTATAAGAATCTGAAGGTACAAAAGAGTTTATGGTTAAGACTCTCTCTTTTAATGAGAGATTATATTTATTGAGCACTTACTATGAGCCAGCCACCATTATAAGCTTTTACTTCGATCGTCTCACATAATCCTGGTAACTGCCTTGGCGATAGGTTCTCTGAGGCTTAGAGCAGGCGATTCACACAGCTGGAACGCGGCAGCTGAGGCTCTGACTTGGTTGACGTTTCAAAAAGACCCCTCTGGCTGCCACATGGAGCCGGGGTGGATGCAAGGTGACCAGGGAAGAGGCCAGGTGGTTCAGGGTGGAGAGAGTGGTGGCTCAGACTCTGAGTGTTACCAGTGGATGGATTTGGACAGTAATTGGGTGTTGAGGAGTCAGTTATAGGTAAAAGACTCACTGTAACTTTTTATCCTAAACAATCTAGGGTGAGAACCTGGGTACTGGGGAGCCTGCAGTGATGGGGGACCCTGGCCTGTCATGTGGCTAGGTGCTATCATTTAAATATTTGTCCCCTCCAAAACTCATGTTGAAATTTATCCCCACTGTAGCAGGATTGAGAAATGGGGCCTTTAAGAGGTGATTGGGTCATGCGGGCTCCACCCTCATGCATGGGTTAATTCATTCATGGATTAATGGGTTAATGGGTTATCATGGGAGTGGGACCAGCGACTTTGTAAGAAGAGGAAGAAACACCTGAGCTAGCACAACCCCCTTGCCATGCGATGCCCAGCACCACCTGCGACTCTGCGAAGAGTCCCCACCAGTAAGAAGGCTGTCCCCAGATGCAGCCCCTTGACCTTGGACTTCTCAGCCTCCATAACCATAAGAAATAAGTTCACTTTCTTTATAAATTGCCCAGTTTCAGGTATTCTGTTATAAACAACAGAAAATGGTCTAAAGCACTGGGGTAGGATCTGAGTCTGCGTCACTAGCAAAGGAGCCTCAGGCAACCCAGGTCCCCGGAGCTGGGATCTGTGCATGCACAAGCCACACAGGGCTGAGACCCCTGTCGTAGGTCTCTGATCTGCGTCCTGCTTCGGTCAAGAGGGACCCAGGGACAGTGGCCAAACACGGCCTGCATCCCTCCACTAGGAGCCAGGAGCCAGTGGGGCACAGTTAGTACCAGACTGGTTCCTGGGAACTTCTTGGTGAGACCCAGAGTCTGGAAAGAGGCCTGCCTGGGGCCCAAGGGATATAGAGGTGGGAGGCAACCGCTGCCAGCATGTCAGGGTCCCTGCAGCTGATAGGGTCACAGAGGTGTCACACTGGGAAGTAGATAATGGAGAAAAGATCTGTAGGAGTCAAGAGCATGATATAAGAGCAAGAGCAAGATGTAAGATGTCAGAAAAATCTGGTGAATTTTGGCTCTATCGGCTCTGGTCAGATGGGAGCTGGGGAGGAGAGAGAGGGGAGAAGGAGCCGTGGGACCAGTGGCAGCCTGGGTCAGCTCTCGGAGCTCCCACAGCAGGTGGAGACGGGGCAGCAATCCCGTGCGACGTTGTTTCTTATACACCTCCTGCAGTGGCCCCACTGACTGCTGCTCGAGCTGACAAACCTCCAGCCTTTACTGCTGGTGCTGTCTTCACTCTGTGTGAGGAAATTAAAATGGCTTTTCAGAAGTTCCTCCAAAAGAAGTTGTTAAACAAATGAGACCCAGGGTAGTGTGCCGCTGCACCAAACCTCCCAGAGCCCCCGGTAGGGTGGGAGCGGCACGGTGCCGGTTGTGTACCTTTCCCAGCCACCCTACTGAGCTGACTGGGACTCCCCTCTTAAATGCATGTGCCACAGTCACTATTTTTTCCACATCCAAGTAATAAAATTAAGAGCCAACACTTGCAAAGCATGGAACTAGCTCCCAGGCTGGGTATAGCACCACACATTTAATCTTGCATTTGATCATCCAAACAGCCCTGTGCAGTAGTACTGCTATTATCAACATCATTGTGCCAAGGAAACTGAGGAATCTGTCCAAGGTCACACAGCCCGTAATTGGTGAAGCCAGTATCTGAGAACTTGGGCTGCAGAATCTCTTCTTTTTTTCTTCCATTATTCGTCTAGAAGCAACAGAATCTCTACTTTTCACTACTCACTGTTCAGTCCTTCATATGCCAGCTAAACTATTATTTTCTTAATACTTACCCACAGCCCAGTCCTAAGCAATAACATGCCTAAAAATAATAGATTTGAGTCACTGGTTATATTTTTTCTAATGCTCATTAATACAAATATGTTAGTATTTTAAAAAGTTAAACCATGTATCAACTAAAATCATCTGGTATACTGTATTAGTTTGCTAGGGATACCTAACAAAGTACCACAATCTGAGTGGCCTAAACAACAGAAATGTATTGCCTCACAGTTCTTGAGGCTAGAAGTCCAAGATCAAGGTGCTGGCAGGGCCGTCCTCTGAAGGCACTGGGGAAGCATCTGTTCCAGACCTCTCTCCTAGCCTCTGGTAGTTTCTTGGCTTGTGGCAGCACAACTCCAATCCGTACGTGACATTCTCCCTGTGTGCGTATTTGTCCCTGTGCCCAAATCTGCCATTTTTATAAAAACAGATTAAGGCCCACCCTAATGACCTCATCTTAACTTAATCATCTGCAAAGACCCTATTTCCAAATAAGGTCACATTCACAGATACTAGGGGGTTAAGATTACAACATCTTCATAGGGGACACAATTTAACCCAGAACACATACCTTCATGGACAGTACTTTGAGAAAGAGGGCTAATTAATTAATCAATAATCTGCCCTTCTCCAAAGAGTTCTGACATGGTCTGACAAATGACGCGCAGTGTATAGCACAAGACTGTAAAAAACAAGAGGAAATGAGAGTGAGGAGAAAACAAGTGTAGGAAAAGAAGATGAAACCAGGAGGTGAACAAATGAATGCCTAATGTAGTCACAGTTGTGACTGCTAGGTTCCTGGTAACCAAGGCAAAGAAGCATGCATTCATATACAAATACGTGTCACTGGGTCCATCGGATAAAAATCAGATAACCGGCTGTTCTGGTATTTGGTTCTTAGAGCAATTTGTCCCATCAATACTCTTCAATAGTCTACTCTTTTTTTTTTTTCTTTTTTTTGAGCAGAGTCTCTCTCTGTCACCTGGGCTAGAGTGCCGTGGCATCCGCTCAGTTCACAGCGACCTCAAACTCCTGAGCTCAAGCGCTCCTCCTGCCTCAGCCTCCTGAGTAGCTGGGACTATAGGCATGCACCACCGTGCCTGGCTAATTTTTTCTATTTTCAGTAGAGATAGGGTCTCACTCTTGCTCAGGCTGTTCTGGAACTCCTGAGCTCAACCGATCCTCCCACCTTGGCCTCCCAGAGATCTAGGATTACAGGCGTGAGCCACCGTGCCCAGCCCCATCAATACTCTTAAAGAGGAAACTGTTCGAGGTGATAGAATCCTTATTTTAAACAGGTTTGGAGCCCAGCCATTATCTGGTAAATATACTTGGTTCCTACGTAAGTCAGATGTGAAGGCAGAGGGCTGTGGCTAGGGGGAAAGTGGGAGACCCCAGCACTGTCACTGCCCTCACACTGAAATGGGATTAGAGCAGAGCCACATCTCACCCAGCATTAGGCTCTAAAGGCAGCAAAAAGTGCAGGAGGCCAAAGCTACCCTTAGACATCTCTCTTATTGGTGATTAAGTGCAGTATATATGGCTTAATATAGATGAATATTAATATATATCTCATCTCTCAGCAAGCCCGAGAGAGTCAGCTGTGGGAAAAATCACAGCTTCTAGGCTGAGCCCCAAATGAAGCAGTTGGCCTTGTGCAGGGCCTGGGTTTTAGGGAAAATGTGTGTTGTTAAACACTGGCATCATGCTGAGGGCACTGGAATGTTCATACCGCCAGAGGCACGTGGACAGTGCCGGAGTGGACACTGGAATCACAAACCAGCTCACCCTCCTCCAGGCAAAATCTGGAGGGTGGGCTGCTCACACGCTTTACTTTGTATTGGGAGGGCTGTCTTTTTCGGTACACACAAAATTAGAATTTTTATACCTTAGTGAATTGAACCTTTTATCACCATGTCTTATCTCTGTTTTGCTCTAGTAATGCTTTTTGCCTTCAAGTCTACTTCGATACAGAGATACTTCAGCTTTCTTTTGGTTAGTATTTATGTGGTGTATCTTTTCATCCTTTTACTTTCAAACTTTCTGTATCTTTAAATTAAGGTTTGTTTCTTGTACACAGCATGTAATTGCTTTTATTTTTATCCTCTAACAATCTGTGTGTTTTAATGGGAACATTTAGTCCATTTACGTTTAATGTAATTGCCGATATATTTGAGTTTAAATCCACTATCTTATTGTTTGCTTTTTATTTGTTCGGCTTGTTTTATGTTCCTCTTTCTCTCCTTTCTTGCCTTGTTTTGAACTGATTGCTCTGTATTATTCCTCTTTTTTTCCTCTCCATTAGCTTGTTAGTTATATATCCTTTTATTTTTCTAGTCATTACGAGAGATTACAACATGCATTCTTGACTTATTAGAGTTTGCTTGAAATTAGTAAGTTTAGCACTTCTCATTCAGCGGAAGTACCTTACGACTCTGTAACTCCATTTACTGCCTTCCCAACTGAAATACTGGGGCCATGCATTTTAATTCCTCTAGGTTCTAAACCCCACTAGACACCGTTATTATTAATTATTATTATTTTATACAGTCAGTCGTAATTTGGATTTGCGCATATTGTTAACCTTTCTGTGTGCCCTTTACTCCTGGCTACTTCCAGGTCACCCCCACTCTCAGACTGTACCCCCTGAGTCTGTCACAGCTCTGCTCAGCTTCCCAGCCTGTGGCAGCCGCTTCAGAATCAGCAGCACGTGAAGAGAAACGGCCTCCAGATGTTGGCTTCACCTCTCTGGCTTTCTTTCTCCTGTCTGCCATTGGTCCTGTAATTCTTCACAGCCCTTTTTACCCTATCTGCCTTCAAACAGATTTCTCTTTTCAAGTAGATTTTATAATATTTGGTCCAGGTTTTCTAGTTGTGTTCCAGGGAAGGGTTGGTCCAAATGAGCTAGTCTGCCATTCCAGATGTGTAACCTATTGCCTGCGCTCTTTAAAGAGTTATTTCTCCCCTTGCCCCCTTTTCTTGGGCTAAACCCATAATATTGAATGTGTGTCAATTAATTGTGCATATGACGTAACTCCACAGTAGCTTCATTCCTCTCTATCACTGTAATTGTCCCTAATTCTAATGAAAGGGCCTCATGTCCTGTATTACCCCAGCCTCTATCCATAATCTTTCCAAAAAACTAATGTAATCTCCTTTCAGAGGCTTCGACTCCTTCAAGAGACTGTTGTCTTCTTGAGGGTGAAAGAACATTAGTCTTTAATGCAGAAAGTTTACTGTCCAAGTTGTCAGAGTGCTCTAGGGAAGTGATATATCTGAACCACTTTCCCCAGACAAGCTGCCAACCACAGAAATAAAGTAACACCCCTCAACATGAGTGAATTAGAGAACCCTGACAGCCCTGTAGTTAGCGTTCCTGCCAGGAAAACCTGCAACAGAAAGGCCATTCTGCTGAAATGCAGAGCCTCACGTTAGTCAGTGTTCATTAACAGCAAGTGACAGAAATCCAAACCGGCTTAAACAACAAAGGAAAACGTGTTGCTCACAGACCTGAAAATTCCAGGATTGTAGATTTGGTCTCAGGCATGGTAGGATCCTGGTGCTCAGATGCTATCACGGGAAGGTCTTTCAACACTTAGCTCTGCTTTCCTCTAGTCCAAGTTCTCAAACTTGGACATGCCTCAGAATAACTTGCAAAGCCAAGTAAAACATAGATTGTTGGAACCCAGCTCCAGGGGTTTGGATTCTCCGGGTCTGGGGTGGAACATAAGTATTTTAATTCCTAGCAAGTTCCCAGGTGATGTTACCGGTCCACTTTGAGAATCACATCTCTAGTCACTGTCAGGCAGGCGTTGCCTTTGTGGCCCAGAGATGGCCCCAGTGGCTCCAGGCCCCCTTCTACCTGCTTTGCCACCCCAGGCGAAAGAGACCGTCCTTTTCTAGTTCCCGTGTGAGTCTGCGCACCAGCTCTTTCCTGAGCCAGTCAGTCTCCATTCTCCAAGGTCAGGGAGAGGTAGTTCCCTCATGGGCCAGGCCAGGTCAGGAGTGGGGCTACATCCACCCAACAGACTAAGCAGATTGAGGCAGGGTGGTTCCCCAAAGGAAACCATGAGTGTTGTGAAGATCATGGTTCCAGAAAGACCAAAAGCTGCTGTTCATTTCCTATAAAAATTAAACACACGGAACGTTTAGCTACAGATTCTTCAGAAGCTGGGTGTGGAGTAACAGACTGTAACATCCGAGAGGAAAGAGTAGAAGTCGTTTAGTCTGGGGCCCTTGCTGGCCTTCCTTGGAAATCACATGCATTCCTGGGCTCGAGGAGAGACGGCCGCAGAAGCGTGAGTGTTAGGGTCACAGACAGCTCCTGCCATGGAGAGGCCCCAGAAGAAGCTTTAGAGGTGAGAAGAACACAGGCCTTGACAAGCCAGGGATGTCAGCTGGTGATTATTGCCTAACAATCCACCCCAAAATGTGGCTTACAACAGCAACCATTTTATTATCGGATCTGTAGGTGGACTGGGCAGTTCTGTAGTGAGCTAGCAGGTGGCTGGGCCAGATGGTCTAGGACTCTAGGACAGTCTCACTGGCACGTCTGGCAGGTTAATTTGTCCTGAGGACCTTGACTGGGACAGCTCGTCCTGGCTGTGTGTGGTCTTATTATCCAGCACTGGTGGTCTCGGGGCAGCAAGAGAGGACAAGCCCCAGCGTGTGCATGCTTTTTTAAGACTGCTTGGTCGCAATCGCTAACATCCTGTTAGCCAAGAGCATCACCAGGCCAAGCCTACTAGAGAAATAGACTTCACCTCTTGATGGGAAATGCTGCAAAAATCAAAATTGCAAAGTGGTCCCTGTACAGGGGTGGGAGGAATTTGTGGCCATTTGTTGCAATCTCCTGTGCCATGGGAAGCGGGTGGCCTCATGGTGCTGAGGCAACTTGAAATGCATGGAGGCTTTGGAGTGCTCGGGGGTAGATCATTGTTCCAGGGTGCATTCCCCCTTCTCCGCCTCCCCCTTGGATTTTCGAGATGAGGGTGGACCTCTCAAGAGAAAACAGGGCTAAGTCTTCCTGGGCCTTTTGCCATACAACATAGCATACCGTTTCCAGGTCTACCAGGCATAGGACCACGGGGAATAAATGGGGAACACTGGGAACACGGGAGCACTTCTGCCCCCATCTAAAGGGGGCGCCACCACCCAGCTCCAGCCAAAGGTTGCCACGTACTATGAATGCTGGTCCAGGGTTGCCAGATGGTACACTTTTCAAGAGATGCCAGGAATCCCAATTTTCAGGTGGATTTCCTCTTTTTGTTAAAGCTTGGCATCCTTTTCCAATTTTTCTAAAAAAGTGAAAGTTACACAACACATATCTGTGGGCAAGTTATGTCTGTGGGCTGCTGCTTTCTGATTGCTATAATAGACCCTTGTTGTTCTCAGATTTAATATTTGCCATTTCAGTGGATTCCCAGGTGACCTCCAAGGCCCCTTGCATGCAGTAAGGGGTAATTTTGCAGAGGCTCCGAATTTGAGCTTTTTGAGTCACAGCTGGCGGGTGGGAGCAAGTCACCGGCTGGTGAGCCAACCAACAGCCTCATGGCCTCCCCATCTTCTATGTGACATGTGTTGCAGTCATGGTAAATCTCCTGAATTGATACGCTTTTTGTTTCTCTGTAAGAGAAGAGAAAGCCAAGCGCTGGTGAAACAAAAAGAAAGTGAAGTTCTCAGAAGAGGGATGGTTCTCAACCAGAAAAGAGCAGTTTGGGATAAATTAAAATGTGCAATTTGGCTTTTGCTGGTGGCACAGATTTACTGTGTGAATAAATCCACCATTCTCTCGGTCTGTGATGAGAATAAATCCACCTCCTGCTGGTTCAGGCCAGCATTTGCCCAAGTGAGCAATGGAAGCATCAAAAAGAGTTAAAAGGTGGTCCCCTCGCACGGCGTGAGGGGCGCGCCGCAGGGATGTGATCTGGAAGGACTTGGGCACCGTGTCGGACGGTGCTGGGAAGCGCCGGTGGGGCAGGCTCTGGTAGTGGAGCTGCAGAGCTGACCTTCACTTGGAAAAAGGTGATTGGATTTTTAAAAGCATCTTCTTAGCATAATATGACTCAAAGGGCACATGCAGCGCCCGGTGATCACGTTGCTAGAAGAGCATTCCCTCCCGAATGAAAGACGCTCAGGGCAAAAGGGTTTGTGCAGATAAAACTGGTCCCTCCTGGAAGAAAATGCCTTCATGAATATCCTTTTCCAAGAAGAAGCAGCAAGCACAGGGCTGCAGCCGCCGAGGACAGAGCCCCTCACCACTCACAGGCCATGGATAGCAGGCTTCCTGGCTATATCAGGGGGTGCGCTGTTGTGCCCCAGCCTCAGACCAGTGAGGCCCAGGAGGAAGAGCCTCTTGCCCATGTATTGGCAGTAAAAAAAATAAGGGTCAACGCGTGGCTCTTTTTAGACAGATTTTGTAAGTGCTCTGGGTGAGAAATGGAAAGGAGCTCATGAATTTCAGGTTCTGCTTATCCTGGCGCTGCCCGGGCCTTCCACCAACACTGGCGTTTGCACCCCAAATGTCAGGGTGCTAGCATGTTTGTCCTTTATTTATAGAATTGTCTATAGGGTCTGAAGGGGGTTTGAGTTTTTCAGCTGTGATTTACTTGCAGATGGTAGAGAAAACCGTATGCTTTTGTGAGAGTCACAAATACTGAGATTTACAAGGTTTGGGATTGAAGTCATTTTTCATCCCATTCATTTGACAAAAATTATAATACCAGGTGCCAGGGATAAGACGGTAAATAACACGGGTGTGACCTCATGAAGTAGCTGAGGCCTGTAGGGCTTCGTGGCCTTGAGCCCCATGGGAACAGAGCTCACAACCTCTCCACGCCCCCGGCCACTCCTCAGCGTGCCGAGCTCTGCCCGCTTCAGGGCCTTGGCACCTGCTATTCCCTCAGCCTGGAACAGCCGCCACGTTTGGGTATTCCCAGGGCTCACTGCCTTCAGGCCTCCGCTCAGATGTCCTCTTTCTTGACCGTTCCTTTCGAATGACAGCTGCATCCCCTCCCATCATGTTTCTACCCTGTGCGCATGCCCGCCTTTGTCTGTCTGTGCTGTGTGGCCGTGAGGTCTGTGAGGACAGGGATGTGCCTGTTCCACCCACTTCTGCACCCCGAGCAGCATCTCACCCAGTGCTGTGCAGGTCACAGGCCTGTGTAAGGGAGTGCCTTTGGCCTTGCCCAGAATGCATTTCTGGGTCGGGGGCCAGGATGTGTCTGTGCTTCAGGGAGCTTCGACTCCAGCTCCAGGATGTAGCTCAAGACCACACCCTTCAGGTTCTTTCGCTCCTTGTCCTGTCCTCGCAGCTACTTCGGGGACCCCATCCTTTTCGCCAGGAGTGAGGAAGATCCCTGTGGTCCTCCCCACCCTTTTGCCCACAGTGAGAATCCCACCACAGCTTGCTGAGCAGAACTCCTTCCAAGCCTCATATTCCCCGCCCGTGTTTGTTTGACCTTCTCATCCCTCCAGTTGCAGAGCAGGCCAAGGAACCGATGAGAAAGGTGCAGCAGCCTCGGGGGGTGAGCAGAGTCCCTGGGCCGCATTTCCAGCAGCTCCCTGCTTTTCTGTCCCCTGGAGCAGCGTCGGGGATGATGACAGGAGACAGTACATCAAAGTCAGGAAGTGACCCACTTGATGTTTATCGCCCAAGGCCAGCCATCCACAGGTGCCACGAAGGTTCCTTTGGGCACCCTTGACCTTCTGGGGGAGCAGCTTTGCCATGGCATGGCATGTGTTAGAGCAGCCCCAAGGTTCTGTTGCCCCTCGTGGCGGTTCTTAAAAACTGGAATAAGTCATGAACAAATAAAATTGAGGGGATTTCACATAAATTTCAGATTCTAGCTTTTCTTGGAAAAAAAAAGAAAGAAAAGCATTCAGCAACACTAGAAACACAGTCCTGTATGGCAAGAATTGTCTAGAGCTGGGAGGTGTCTCCTTATTCAGTAGCACTCGGCCCCTGGCATTCAGTGTCACTCAGGGTGCCTGCTCTTGTCCCTGGGGCATTTGCATTCTCAGCCCCTTTCCTGGTGCCTGGCATTTTAGCTTAGTGTTCCCATAAAAACCCACAGTCCAGCAGCCCTGTGCCTGGCTGTCGTGGAAGCCAGCCCAGGAGAGCTTCTGTGTGTCTCCTGCCCTCTCCTGCCAATGCCATTCTTGATGTTGCCATTTGAACATTCAGATGCAGCGTTCTAGTAGGAGCAGAGCAGGAAAGTCAAGTGCTCCGACAGGGATCTTTAATAATCAACAGCTAAGTTCATGAGGACGGAAGGATGCTGTTTTTCGGCAGGCCTCGCACCAGGTCACACGTACATATAGAACTCTCCAGAGGTCATACCTGCAAAGTCCCAGTTAGTTAGAGGCCCACATGAACGCCCACCTTTGATATTACTGTTAAATGACCCGATCCAGTTGCCGGTGTGAAATTCACATCCCCAGCCCAGGCTGCCCACTCAAACTCCATACTCTTATGTGCCCAGGCCAACTCAAGAGCTCTGCTCTGATGCCAAACTCACATCTGAACCCGACTTGCCCCACACTGAGACTCTGCTCTTCCCTTCCAATCCCCCTCCTCCCACACCCTCCCCCAGCTCGGGTGAAAGCAGCTCCATCTCTCGCTTCCCCGGACCAAACCCTTGGAGGCATCCGTAATTCCTCTCTGCCTCTCCCGCCCACACTGGACTGTCAGGAAATCCTGCTGGCTCTGTCTTCAGTGGTTGTCCAGAGTCTGACCACACTCTGCATCCCCTCCTCTGCTGCTGCCTTCTGTCGTCTGGACAGCTGTGGCAGCCCCTCACTGGGCTCAGTGCTCTCACCCTCCCCTCCCTTGAGCCCCCTCTGCTAAGCACCCGAGTCAGATCCAGTCCTCTCCTGCTCTGAATCCTTCAGTGGCTCCCCAATTCCCTCAGAGTAAGGGCCTCATGGTGACCTGCCCACCCCACCCCTCTCAGGCCACCTCTCAGTCTCCCCCCACAAATGCTCCGCTCCTGCCCCACAGGCACCTGGCTCTTCCAGAACACACCACACGCCTCCCACTTTAGCTCTGGTGCCTGGAATGTGCTTCCTTGATCCCCGGCGAGGCCCACCCTGCTGCCTCGCACTCATCTGCTTTTCATGGTTTTCAGTGTTGTTTTCTACCATCTAACACTCTATTTTTTTAATTTTATAATTTCTTTACTAATAGTCTCGCACCATGACAGCAGGGGGCTTGGTCTCTCTGGTCACTGCCATGTCCCCAGTGCCAAGAACAGGGCCTGGCACACATAAATATTTGCCCAAGGGATGAGATTTAGTAGGTAACGCCTCTTTAAGCATCCCAATAGAAATGTTTTGAACACTCTATATTTTAATGGAACTTTTTTAACATGGGAAAAATCCAAACATGATAATTGAGATGTGACAGTGACCCCATGCGTCCATACCTGGCCCTGGCAATAATCAATGTGTGACCAACTTCATTTTGTCTATACCCTACGCATTCCCCAGATTGTTATGAAGCAAATCCAAGTCTTCATATAATTTTATCTGTAGTTGTTTTAGCATTCTTTTCTCTTTATGGCTGCATACTACTCCATTGGGTGGGCGCACCATACTTTATTTTATTTAACCAGTCTTGGTCCTTTTTGCATAGCACTTTCTATTTTATAAAACCAGTTTTCCATTCATGAGAACTTTCAGAATCGACTGCAATTTTGCGATGCCTTTTTTCTTAAATCGGAATGTAATTACTTTGCAATACTTGTCACCCATGCAAAAATGAAACAGAACAAAGCAAAAATATTGCAAAATACCCATCTCTCTCCATGACATTATATATTATTCCTTACAGATATTTTGTTAGGGGTTAATTTTTTTGTAACCTTTTATTTTGATACAATTTTAAACTTAAAGTTGCCAGGACAGTACCAATGTCAGTTCGATACTCAGATTCACCAGTTGTTAACATTTTGTCCCAATTGCTTTTGCTTTATATTTTTTCCCTTTCCGCCATATATATATATATATATATATATGTATGTATGTATATTTAGATACAAATTGTATATTTTATATATAAATATATATTTATGTACATATATGTGTATGTCCTATATCTATACTATTTATAGATCTATATCTATACTATACTATTTATAGATCTATACTATCTATACTATTTATATGGTTTATAGATAGAGGGCATACACATATATGTGTCTGTGTGCATATATATAAATATTTTCTTAACTATTTGAGATTAAGTTGCAGACATCATTCCTCTGTACCTCTGAACACCGCAGTATGTATCTCCTAAAAACAAGGGCATTCGTTTTACGTAACCATGGTACACTTAAGAAAGTCAGAATATTTAGCATTAATACTACTCTCTAAGCCACGGACTATATTTAAATTTCCCCAAGCGCCACAATAATCTTTACAGCAGCTTTCCCCCACCCAGGACCCAGTCCCAGGGCCACCGCTGCATCCAGTTGCCATGCCTGCCTAGTCGTTTTTAATCAGTTCTCCAGGCCTTTTCCTGTCTTTCGCGACCTTGACATTTTTGGAGAGTGTAGGCCAGTTTTTTAATAGAATGTTCCTCAGTTTGCTCTAATAGATTTTGAGCTGAACTCTGAGCACGTAATCTAAAAGAGCATCTTCTTGATTGCTGCCCACAGGACCTGGAAGCCGGCGAGAGAGACCCCTGTCTGCAACCCGCAAAACCGTTTGTGAGGCAGAGGACCGAAAGGAAGATGCCTCTGCCGTGCTCCGAGCCATCCAGGTGGAGAACGCAGCCCTGCAGAGGGCGATCCTGAGCAGGAAGGCCGAGCTGCAGGTGCGTCCTGGGCAAGGGGACAAGGAGAAGGAAGCTCAGGCACCAGGCAGTGTCTGAGCAGCAGTTGAAAGGAGCGCGTGCGGAGAAGAGAGACGGGTAGCGGGCATCGCTGACCTCAGAGGCATCTGCGTTTCCACCGTCCACAGTCGCTCACTGACCCGCCAGTGTTCCCATTTCTTCCACCTTCTTTCAGCTTTTTGTTTACTTCAGAAAGCCTCAGATGGGTGCTAATCGGCCTCTAGTCTTTGCTGGTTCCCTGCAAACCCTGGAGACCTTAGACCAGGGTTGCAAACCGGTGGGTCAGTGAGAGAATGGAGTAAACTGCAAGCTTGGCCTCCCTGGAGGGCATGAGCCCTTCAGCTCCCACAGCCCTCACTGCTCCCTGTCGTCTACCCCTGGCCTGTTTCACTTGTTCCTGAAACATCCCTGGGCATACAGGTGTTTGAGCTTGTGCCTGCTGCCTTCAGCTTTGCCATCCGCCAGGGGGAGAAATGGGGAGGCGGGGCAGGGGCCTTCGGGAACACACGCCAATGTGCACATTCTTCCTCGGAAGCATGGTGTCTGACTCCTCTGTTGAAAACCTGTTTCTTAGCTTGTCCCCGCAATGCTCACAGTAACCCTGAAATGGGCAGAGCTGGTTTCATTGCTTTGCTTTGTAGATGTGGCACCCAGGGAAGCAAGGTGGCTTGCTTGAGTGATGTCTTTTGAAGTGGCCAAGGTCTGCCTGCCTGCGAGCCCAGGGCCTCATCCACGGTGCCAGCTGTTCCCCAGGCTTCATCTCAGGGCTGCTCTTTGGGGCATTCATCGAACAGCACCTATTGTCTGTTTTCCTGAAGCTCTGTCCTTGCCCCTGATGTTTATGTCTACGAGATCTTGAGACTGTCCCTGCCCCCTCTGTGTCCTCATCTGTCAGTGAAAAGTATGCAGTGGATGGCTTTATTCCGACCTCACATCATATGATTATATCTTTGCAGGATGTGGAGGGACCACCAGTAAAACCGTGGACCAGACTGCTGAAGGAGAAGGAACAGACCCTTGAGGTCAGTGCTTGGCTGAGACATGACAAAGCCCCATACATGCACTCAGCCCCTGACAGCCTTCCAGCAGGTCCTCACTGTGAGCCCTGACCACCAGTGTCATTGTCCTTTGCCCATTTCACAGGTGGGGACACCAGGGCTGGAGTGGCTTCCCCTAGCTCATGAGTTGAAGCCAGAACTCACCCAGGCCTGCTGACTCAAACTCCTTGTTAGGTTTCTATTTCCTGACAAGACAACGCAAAAACAGATTTTAGTCCCTTGAATAAATAAATTATGTCTGTATCTATCTAGGTCAATTAGGTGTATCTCAGCAAAGATGGCCCTGGCAAATAAGGCTGGGAATTAGTAAAACGTGCAGGAATGTCTCTGCTAGATCGTGCACGGGTCTATGTGGTGCACTCAGGATACAGAGATGACTAAACCAGATGGGTCCTTGGCCACATGGAGCTTGCAGGCAACAGCAAATAAAGCCACCAATAAACAGGGTGACTTCAGAGAGAGATGATAAGCAAAGCTGCTAATGGGCGAAAGAGTGACAAGGTGTGGGATGGTGGCTACCTCTGATGGGGTGGTCCAGGAGGCTCCCCCTCGGAAGGTGCATTCCATTTGAGCTGAGCCCTGCCTCTTCACAGAAGGTGCCAACAAGAGGGAACAGCATTCTGGGAGGAAGGAACAGGAAAAAGCTTTGTCATGGGAATGAGCCCAGCCTGTCAGGGAGGAGGAAGAAGCCCTTTGTGTAGTGGAGACAAGGGGAGTGGGGAGGGGAAGGAGGGATCACAGTGCCCAAGTGGGACAGGGGGCTGGGCAGACAGCACCCCAGAGCACTAGAGAGGTTTTCTTTTCCCATCGTTCCTGCTTGTCCTGCGAGTTCCTGGTCATCTTCGGCTGCCACCAGCAGTAATTTCTGACTGGTCTGCAATCCTCCCCACCCCATAGCAGTGCAGTCATAGGATTCTTCTTCTCGAAGGTTTTTCTTATGTTATTCCAGACCCTTTAAAACTACTCCTTTAGACTCAGGAGCTGTGGTCCAGGATCTCTGGGTGACCTGATTCCTGACCCGCAGAGCTTCCAACGACTAAAATCTTCTGCAGATAAGCAGCAGGGCACATTTCTAGTTTAGATGATAAATGAAAAAAGAAGGGGAAAAGGCTCAGAGGATTAAAAAAAAATGAAAAGATCTAACGGCGTTATTGGAATCCTCCCTGGAGTCTGGTTACTTTGTAGCAAACAGAACAGGGGCTCCATTGAGATGGCGAAAGGAAGGCTCTGATGAGAGATATTTCTCAGTGTCTCATTGAAGCAGGTTGTTTCCTAGGACCTCCCAGATCCTGAGAAATTGAGGTCGCGTGATGGGTGCTAGATCTAATTGGCCGCAGGTAGACGCTGTCACCCTCACATTCCTGTTCCTGTTTCCCACAAAGGGAAGTCTGAGAAGCGTGTGCCCTTGACCGTGGCCCTGCTGTGCCCTGGGCCAGGAGCATTGCCTCGACATCTATTTAATACACTTTTCCATCCTCAGCTGCTTCCCATCACCACAGCGACCACCACTCAGGAGCCGTCCAGGGCAGCAGAGGGAGACAAAGCCATCGACCAAACCATTGACAGAATCGGCCTTCTGGGAAGCAGGTACTTACCAAGGCTGAGTCCAAACCAAAAGCCCCCTAGCAGTGCGGCTTTTCCTGCATTATTCCAGACCCTTCTAAACTGCTCCTTTAGACTGTACCCTCCCTGTCCCCTCCAGCCCTAAAGCATTAAATTGACTTGATTTCTTTCAGGCAAATGGCCCTTGGCTTGTTAAGTTCACTCCCAACCTACATAAAACTGCAACCTCCCGCAGGTTTCCACTGGAGTACCCCATGCAGCAAGGGTGGTGAACTTGTTCCTCAGCTGGCCTGGGGGGCAAAGGTGGCCCAAAGCAGCATCCCTTTGAAGCTCTTTTCCTCTATTAAAAGTTTGTTCAAACTCAGCATTCTGTTCCATTACCATGTAGCATCAGTTATTGGAACTGTCAAGTTTTATTATCAAAGTCTTCCCTCTAGTCTTCAGGCAAAACTGATCTTTGGAAAGATGTGCCAGGGTAAGCTTGTAGTTTCTGGGATGCCTTGGCACATAGACACACTCCCAGCCCAGGGCCGCCATGCCCAGCTGTGCACGTTGTAGACTGTGCAAAGTGCCTGTCTAAGGAGCTAGAGGAGGCTGAAATCCAGCCTGCATGCTGTCACTAAGCTAAGGCCCCGACCTGGAGCTGCATCAGCCCAGAAGGGGAGTGGGGGCTTCTGCACAAAGGAGGAATTTGCTAGCCAAGCTGAGTGCCCTCCAGGTCTGTGTCCACCCAGAGGGAGCCCCTTGTTGTATAACCGGAATAGGCTGAAGGCAGTGCCCAAGAGTCTGCACACCCTGGATGGAAACCATGGCTGTGTACCCTTGTGGCCGTGAATAAGAACTTGCAGTTTCTCCTGCATGCGAAAGGGCTGGACCATGAGGCTATTTTCCATCTGATACAGTTTTATTTACAGGAGCACACACATTGCCAAACGCTTCTTTGTCATCAAGATCCTTTGTGCTTCAGGGTCTTGGGGCGCTCAGCCTTAAACTGAGTGTGTGAGAGCATTTGCAAATGACTAAGGCAACTCTGCTGGGTTTGGAATTTCCTCAGAAACAAGAGGAGCAGAACAGATCTCCAGACCAGGGGTCCACAAACTATTTCTGTAAAATAGTAAAATGGCTGAGGGGGCGGGGGATGTTGTTTGTTTCTTGGGTTTTTGTTTGTTGTAACCACCCTTTAAAAATGTAAACACCATTCTTAGCTCACAGGCCATACAAAAGCAGGCCTCAGGCTGCATTTCACCTGCAGGCCTCAGGTGGGCTGACCCCTGCTCTTGACTCTTAACAAGTTCTTAGCTTGGGGAGGTGGTCAGCGGCTGCCTTGCCTCAGGCACTGTTTCTCCTGCTGGGCTCTGATTCCATCACTGAGTGTGCAGCTGTTTATAAAGGGAGAAAGATGGCCCGCCTGCCTGTGCTTTTGAGCTGTACACAGGGTGCAAACTTTCTTTTCACACTGTTCCTTCTCCTCGAGGTAGAAAAGTCAGTGTGGTGCCTTTGACTAGCATATTCTGTTTTGCGCATCGTTTGTTACTACCTCTTTGCTAAAACAAAATCCCATTTCAGACAAGAGCAGAAGCTTCTGAAAGTCCTCCAGGCCATCGAAAGTGACTCTGCCCACCTCAGCGGGGTTGTTTCACCAACTGAGGAACAAGTACTGGACCTAGAGGTGAGGGCCTCAACTTACCGGGATTTCCACATGTGTTCAGGAAGGTCCCCTCGGAACAATCATTTCTATTCGGTGGAGATTGCTCTGACAGCTGTCAACTTAGCATCTCTCTGCCCGTGTGTCTCCATCTCCCCACCTCCCCAGCACACAGACACACACGTGGCAGAGAGTAGAAGCAGAGAGAGAAAGATGTGGGCCAGGAGTTTCAACAGAGAGAAGTCTGTCCACACAAGAGGAAATATAAATAGCATGTAAGCCCATAGGAAAATGTCCAATACTGCTGGTAATCAAGAGATGCAAATTAGAGCAACTTCCATGTCCCATTTGCTATCTGAGATAGTAAATTATTTTTGATGATAACCTCTAGTGCTGGCAAGGTTACCATAAAGCCGTGGCAGCCATACATTGCAGGCAGCCGCATAAGCAGGTGAAACGCTCTTAGAAAGCAGAATGGTTGCACTTAGGAAGAGCCTTAGAAATACTTATGTCTTGCAGCCCGACAATCCCACTGCTTTATCCTAAGGAATAAAAAGCTGTAGGCACAAAGATGTCTGTTGCAGAATTATTGCAAGTAGGGAAAATTTTTTTTAAAAAACCTAAATGTCTCATAACAATGGAGTTAATCAGGAAACTGTGATGTATCAGCACAACGCAGTGATATAAAAAGATGGAAGCTCTCATTATGAAGATTATGCAGGTAGAAAATGTTAAGGATATAAACTTAACTGTAAAAGGTGATGTTAATCTTCATCGAGTCCAAAATGATTGCAACGACCATACAGAGATGTGCCCATGTGAGCGTGTTCACAGAACTGGGACATAAACTATTAGTACAAAAGGAAACTGTGGGGTCAGGGTGGTAGGATTAACGGTGATTCTTTTTTCTTTTGCATCAAAAGGAGTGTGTTCTGGCACATCCCGCTTGCCCCCGTCTTTACCCAAGCCTGTCTTATAATTATTCGGGACGGTGGTCACCAGTCTTACTGTTGGCCAATGAGGACTTAATGTGAAGTCCTCCCAAAGCCACATGTAAAATTCATATGGTGGCAGACAGGGCTCTGGGCAGGCCTGGACTAGAGTTCCGGCTTGGAATCTGGCACCATCATTTAGAGGTCCTGTGACCTTAGACAAGCCTCTTAAGCTCTCTGGTCCTGGCTGTCAAATAGGCTCAATAATCCACACCCGCTGGGCCACGGTGAGGGTGAAACAGGAAAGGTCTGTGAGGACGTGCAACTCAATGCCTGGCACGTGGCAGAGAGGAACCGGTAAATATCAGCTGAAGGTTTGCCATCTGGAGAAATCAAATCTTTGCTCCCCCCTCTTCAACGTGGAATAATTGCTTTCTTAGCTGCAAACGTTCTGAGTGTGGTGAGACTTCAGCCACATTATAAAGAGCCTGGATTAAGTCTCTTTATATTAATATTATAGATGACAGAAAATCCAGGCAAACTGACTTATGCAACAAAGAGAAGAAAAATTACAGACTCTTGTCATTGAAAATCCCACAGGTGGGGCCAGGTGGGGCTTGATCCAGCAGCTCACACTGTGTCTTTCCACTCTGTCTCCACAGTGTCAGCTGTCCCCTGGAGCTCGGTCCCAGCTCTGCTCTCTCCTCGTGGTCCCTAACTTGCTGGGTAGCTCCCACCCTCAGACTCCACTGCCAAGAGAGAAGAGCGTTCCTCCCCACGTAAATCTGAGGTTGGCGTGCTCGCGCTGACCCATGCTGGGGTGCGTGCCCATCGCTGAGCTGCTCGCTCTTGGTGGCCCAGGAGACAGGACGCACTGATTCCTTAGACCAGTCTGGCCCCTCCTTGGAGTGGGAAAGTGTCAGTCCTCTTATACCCCATGGCTGAGAAAAGAGAAGAGGTGACTTCCCCAAAGGAAAATCAGCTGTCTTGGTGAGAGAGGGGGTTAATGAATGCCAGGGACCAGGAACTTCCCAGCCAGTGCCCCCCTCAGACCCACGACGGGGATCCTAAACCAGGCAATACCGAAAGCAGGAGTAGCCATTGAGTTAGGGCATTGACAAGTTGTGACACTTCCTTAGTTAATAGATCTTCAGCTCCTTCATTTAGAAACTCAGCTCAGGAATTCACACATTTCAGATTGCACCGGGTAGGAGATCCAGCAGCCCCTCCGCAAGGCAGCCTGCCTCCCATCTGGCCCTCCTCCCCGCCACCAACAAACACCGTGAGCAGTGCCACCTCTTCACGACCCCGGACCCAGGACCCACGGCTCACCTGGCCCTGGCCTGCTCCTCACAGGCACAAAGCTCATAAACCTCCCAGTCCCCTCCGAGTCGGCCAGGCCAGTTTAGCTTTATCACCATCCTGCAAGCCTGGGACCCAAGCCCAGGGCAGCGGAGGGCTTGGCCGGGACCCCGGGACGGGGAGGAGAGGAGGAGGGAGCTGCGGGGGTTTCGAGGGCTGCGCTAATCAAAACAGGCCCTGTGTTTCTTCTGGAAGCTGGGAGCTGACCTCCCCACCTCCTCCCCATCCCCGTTCCCACCACGTGGCAATCAAGCCTCGTCCAAACACACGCTGAGAGCATAGCACGTCTCGCTGGCTATTAATTAAAAAAATAAGTGGGGAACAGTTGCTGTTCATTTGCTCAGCTCCCTGCTCACAGAGCCAGTGCAGATTAGCAGTGCTAATTAACAGAGGGCATGTGCGCGCGGGGAATGCACCATTTTACGAGTGACTGATCCGTGGCGACCAGTGCCGCGGTCGGCCCCGGCGGACCTCGGGAAGCCATTCCGAAGGGTGGCCGTTTATTGATGTCGTTCACGCAGACTCTTAGAGCAGACGGCCAACCTGGGAAGGAGGCTGGCATTAAAATCAATGAAGGAGAGAAACAGAAAGAAACAGACACTTGCCGAGTACACACAGGACCGGGGCTCATGATAGGACCTTCTTGGGTGTTGGTATCTTGCTTAACGTCCTTGGCAGAATTATCACAGAGATGGTGTCACCTCATCTGCCCTGACCAGGCTGAGGCATGTAAAGTGACTTGTCCAAGGCAACGGGGCCTTGTTACCTACTGTATTAGTCTGCTTGGGCTGCCGTAACAAAATGCCACACACTGGGTAGCTTAAACAGCAGAGATTTGTTTTCTCACAATTCTGGAGGCTGGAAGTCCAAGGTCAACGTGTTGGCAGGTTTGGTTTCTTCTGAGGCCTTTCTCCTTGGAGATGGCTGCCTTCTTGCTATGTCGTCACGTGGTCTTTTTCCGTGTGCACCCATCCCTAGGGTGCCCCTGTGTGTCCAGATTTCCTCTTCTTATAAGGACACCAGTCAGATTGGATTAGGGTCCTCCCTAACAGCCTACTTTTCATTTAATCACTGCTTTACAACCCTGTCTCCAAATACAGTCGCATTCTGAGGTACTGGGGGTTAGAGCTTCATCAGATGAATTTGGAAGGGGCACAATTCAGCCCAGATCACTTACCCAATTCAGCAGATGTCATGACATGTCAGGCACCTGGACCTGAACACTGCGTAGCGATGGAGAGTTGTGCATGTTCAGGTAGAATCTGATGCTTTTTCTTTTCTTTTCTTTTTTTTTTTTTTTTTTTTGAGACAAAGTCTCACTCTTTTGCCTGGGCTAGAATGAGTGCCGTGGCGTCAGCCTAGCTCACAGCAACCTCAAACTCCTGGGCTCAAGTGATCCTTCTGCCTCAGCCTCCCGAGTAGCTGGGACTACAGGCATGCGCCACCATGCCCGGCTAATTTTTTCTATATATTTTTAGTTGGCCGATTAATTTCTTTCTACTTTCAGTAGAGACGGGGTCTCACTCTTGCTCAGGCTGGTCTCGAACTCCTGAGCTCAAACAATCCGCCCACCTCGGCCTCCCAGAGTGCTAGGATTACAGGCGTGAGCCACCATGCCTGGCCTGATGCTTCTTCTTTTTGAGACAGGGTCTTACTTTATTGCTTAGGCTAGATTGCAGTGGCATCATCACAGCTCACTGCAGCCTCAAATTCCTGGGCTCAAGCAATCCTCCTGCCTCAGTCTCCCGAGTAGCTAGGACTACAGGTGCACACCACCACACCTAGTTAATTTTTAAATTTCTTTGTAGAGGTGGGGTCTGGCTATGTTGCCTAGGCTGGTCTTGAACTGGTGGCCTCAAGAGATCCTCCCCTTTTGGCCTTCCAAAGTTTTGGGATTACAGGCATGAGCCACCACACCCAGCAAAATCCGATGCTTTTTAAACATTTTTATTTATTTGCGAACTCTCAAACAGCATACTTACTAATTGCCAGGGTACATAGCAACTATATTTTAAATGCTTTACAATATGAGCTCATTTGATCTTTATAATAACCACAGATAGTAGGTACTATTCTTATCCCCATTGTACAGATGAAGAAACTGAGAGTCTGAAGGTTAAATGACTTGCCGAAGGCCAGCAGCAGTGGTAGAGCTGGATTTAAGCCTGTCATATTTTAATCCTTTGGTGCTATTTTTCTCTTCTTTAAGGACGATCAGAGAACGAGAGCAGAAGAGATCAAAGATGCCGTCTACGTGACCATGGAAATCCTGTCCAACTGGGGCAACCCGTTGTGGGTGGGTCTCACGGAAGTCGAGTTCTTTGACCTAAACGACACAAAGCTTTATGTGTCACCCCATGACGTGGATATCCGGAACACAGACACACCCGGGCACCTGGGCTACCTTGTCGACAGGAACTTATCTGTAAGTGGAGGGGACACTGGGTTGGTTCTTTGCTGTGTATTTCAATGCGTTCTCGCTGCCCTCGCTAGGTGTTTGACAAGCGTGTGTGCAGGGAGAGGAAGAACAGCGTGATCTCCTACAGCCGTTACCTGGGCAAAGCAGGGGAGCAGCTTCAGGGCTGGTGCCGGTGGGGGCCTGCAAACTGTGTCTCCCTGAGCTCTGTCCTAGCTCCCTGCTCTGTGGCTTTTCTTGCGGAAGCCCATTCACCCCACTTTGATCCACCTTGCAGTCAGTGCCAAACCCAGGACCTCAGGGGTCATTAAGGTTGATGCCATCATTTTGTAGATGAAGAAACTAAGGCTTGGAGAAGAGCATTGACTCGGCCAAGGTCACACAGCCGGAAGGTAGTGGAGCCAAGTTCACGTCCTGCAGCCTGGCCAGGGCCTGTGCCCACACCCTACACCCCTAGGCCAGGGGGTGCACACCCAACAAACATCAAATGTTTCTTTCCTTTCAATATCTAACAGAGTTTTAAAAAATTTAAAAAGGCACTGGCATTTTTTGCTTCCTGCTACTTGCAAGTTGGACAGAATAACCAGCCATATAATCTTTACTACGCTGTGCTCAGCATCGTTCATAATTATCTCCTGGGAACCCGAGAAACTGGGAACGGAAGTCATGTCTGGGCCAGGGACGGGGTGGGCGGGGAGCAGGGGTGATAGGGAGACTTTTCCTTGGGTGCTCTTGTATACCTTTTAAATTTCCTGCCACGTGCATGTATTGTCTCCCATCCAAGTACTAACCAGGCCCAACCCTGCTTAGTCTCCAAGATCAGGCGAGATCGGGCACGTTCAGGGTGGTATGGCCATAGACCATGTGCATGTACTGTCTATTCCAAAAAACAAATTACCGATTTGTTTAAAAGACCTGAAAATGAAAATAGCTACCACATACTTAGTTCTTGCGCTGTGCTTGGCACAGTGCTAAGTGCTTCGCACGTATGATCTTATTTATACCTAAACGTGTAGGCTCGAGAAGCAGAACGATCTGGATTCAAAGCCAACCACTACTAACTTTGTGACCAGGGGCAACTCACCTAACCTCTGGTTTCCCCATCTGTAAAATGAGGATACTAATAGCTCTTACCTTGATGCAATGCTGTGAGGATCATGCCTGGCTCTTGTAAGGGCTCCAAAACATCAGCTCTTATTGTTTTCACTGTTAACTGTTATTAGTAGTATTAGTAACACTAAGAAATAGATATTATTATTCCTATTTTAAAGAAAAGGAAACAAGAAAGAGGGTCTTTGAAATCCTCAGGTCTCAAGACCCAGATTCTGGTCTTGACTCTGTGGCCTTGAGCAAGTTACCTGCCTTTCCTGAGATGCAGTATGTCTGTCCCCCGTAAAATGGGAGATGGGGGGCAGATCGTCTGTGTTGATTCTTAGATTGCCAGCAGAAACTGAGTTTGGCTCACATCAGCTCATTTTTTAAAAAAAGAAACTTGTTTGAAGTCTTTTGAGTAACTGGTGTACTCAGTGTCACCCAGGCCAGAAGGGGACAGGCCTTGTGTCATGCTGGGGTTCTAGGTAACTTGAGCATTAGCTTGGTCTTTCTTTCTGTGGGGAGGGGGATGAGCAGGAGAACATGAGAGTCTGCCAGAAAGATCCTCCTGTTGGACTTGAGGTTCTGGGGAAGACGGTGCTGTCCTACTTAAAGAGTTTACTGATTCGGCCTTTGGGTAGAGTGTTCACCTTCCACGGCATCAGAAATCACGACTAACTTGTGTCCTTAGGCTGGCTCAGGACTCGTGGTTGTGGGCTGCTGTCTGAAAGGGAAGAAAATGAGAAGGAGAGATGAAGAAAAAGAGGAAGTTTCATTCACTTAGTACATACAACAAACACTTACTGAGATATTTTGACAGTGTCTGTTCGTTTGTCCTCGTGTCACTCTGCTGGAGATGTGCAGTCCCAGCAGGAGAAGGCTGATGGACCAGCCTGGCTGGGGGCAGGGGCGCACCCTGATGCCAGTTTCACTGAGACACCCCAACGGGGCAGGGAGGGATTGTCCCTGAAGAAATTCAAGATTGCCACCTTAAAAAAAGGCAGGCTCAGTGCCAGATAGCCAAGACACAGCCATGCCCAGGGTTGGACCCGGTGGGTCTGAGCCCCCTTCCAGCCATGCAGCTCTGTGATCCGGCCTCAAGTGAAACAGGCCCTTGGGTGACGGCTGCTCAGACGCTCTGGCCTTGCACGTCCCCGCTCTGCCTCCGGATTGAAGTCTGTGGGCTCTGATTGCTCCAGCCCTTGCCACACTTCCCTGTCCCCCTCGTTTGAAAAACAGTGGCATTTTGGATGCCCACTCTACAGAGCAGAGCACACCAGGGGCGATAAAAAGCATCATTGGATTTGATAGGGACCAATTCTAATGTTTACTGTCCCTTTTCCTCTGCTTAGCAGAGGCTGAGGAGCGTTGCCATGTGATGGCCCATGGTTTTGGTGGGTTTGGGGTTTTTTATCTTTGGCCCCTGAGGTTGGAGCATGAGGTGGCTTTGTCACCCTGGGCTGCTGGATCTCTGGGCCCAGTTTTGGATAGGCTGACCCCCCTGCTTCCCTGGTGCGGGGTCCTCCTTGCTGGTCACTCTGTGTACCAGGCCTGGGGCGACCACAACGTGCTGCCTCTGAGAACCATCTGATTTCGCTGGTGTGCGCCAGCACAGCCTGGTGCACCACTTCATTTAACCCTCACGTGAGCCTTGGGCTGACAGTCCCTGTTTTATAATTGCTCGAGGCCATGCAGCACCAGCTGGTGGAGCCTAGCGGACAACCGAGGTACCTGGAGGTAGAGTCTGGGTTCCAAAGAGAAGGAGCTTCAGTGGGGGGAATTGGGTCACGCAGAAGTCGTGGGAGTGCGCCAGGCCCCATGCAAGCCCAGCTCCCCTGTGTGCCCAGGCCATCCCTCTCCCTGGTTGCAGCCCGGCCCATGGCCTTGAGATGGGTCCAAATGTATACACCCAGCTCTGCCTGTTCCTCTGAGTTCCTGACATGAAGGTCAGCTTCCTGTGTGACATTTCTTCTTGGGTCTCCGCTGGCCATCAGGGATCTGAAACCTAAGTTTTGGTTCCTCCTGCCCACACCCCCACATTGCTTCCTCCTCTAGAATTTCTTGTGCAGTAAACGGCATCGCTATCTGCTCTGATGCCCAAGCCCACCACTTAGAGTCTTCCTTGATTGCCCCAGGAAGTTGTAGATTTCCTGTGCATACAGAATTATTTCTAAATAAAAAGTTAAAACATACACATTGCACATTTTTAGGGCTATCGTGTGAACAGGACACTCTTTCCACCATCTCCCAGCACACCAAGTCCTGTTGCCTCTACCTCCGAAATAGAGCCTGAATCTGGCCCCTTCTCTCTGTCACCACGGGGACCTCCCAAGTGTGATCAGCTGTCTCCTCTCACCTGGACTGTTAAGCTGCCTCCTTTCTTATTTTCTTCTGTCGTTCTTTCCCCAGCCACTTCGTTTCCCGCTCTGTATCCAAAGTGATCTTTTAAAAATATCAGATTGTGCCCTTCCCCAACTTAAAGCCCCTGCTGTGACTTCCCCTTGCCCTCAGAGATAAAGCCCAGATGCCTCCCCGTGGCCTGCAGGCTCTCTGCAAACAGGCCCCCAGCTCCCAACACCCCCCACGCAGGCTCCAGCCGCCACAGGCCTGCCTTCCGCTCCTCTGACCTGCCAAGCTCAATCCCACCTCTCCAGAATGCTCTTCCTCCAGATTCTCAAATGGCTTCTCCACATTCATGTTTCAGCACAAATATCACTGTCTAAGCAAGACTTTTCCTGACCCGACACTCTGGAGGAGCCCCGTTCCCTCCCTTCCCAGGTACTATCACGGCATCATTTTGCATTTCTTTAGAGCACATCTCACTATAAGAAATTATCTTTAAAAAAAAAAAAAAAAAAAGGCCACATGCAGTGGCTCATGCCTGTAATCCTAGCACTTTGGGAGGCTGAGGCAGGAGGATCACTTGAGCCCAGGAGTTGGAGGCTGCAGTGAGCTATGATAATGTCACTGCACTCTAGCCCTGGCAATAGAGCGAGACTCTGTCTCAAAAAAAAAAAAAAGAAAAGAAAAGAAAAGAAATGATCTGTTCACATGTTTATTATATCTGTCCTATTCACACTATGTCCCCAGTACATAAATATATGCAATACATATTTTTAAACTTTTTATTTAGAAATAATTACAGACTCACAGGAAGTTGTAAAAATAGTACAAAGAATAGACAAACAATAGAAAAGATCAATGAAACCGAATGTTTTTTCTTTGAAAGTATCAACAAAGTTGACAAACTGTTAGCTAGGGTGACCAAGAAAAAAGAGAAAATTCAAATTACTCAAATTAGGAATGATAGAGGGGGCATTATTACTGACTTTACAGAAATAAAAAGGATTATAGGGAAAATGAAATTAAGAAACAATTCTGTTCACAACAGCATGAAAAGAAGAAAATGTTTAGTAATAAATTTAACAGAAGAAGTATAAAATGTGTAATAGATCAATGGAATAGAATTGAGAGTTGCAAAATAAACTTATACATCTACAGTCCATTGATTCTGACAAGGATGCCAAGACCATTCAATGGAAAAAGCATAGTCCTTCAAAAAGTGGCATTGGGACAAGTGCATTTCCACATAAAGAAAAATGAAGGGCCAGGCGCGGTGGCTCACGCCTGTAATCCTAGCACTCTGGGAGGCTGAGTCGGGTGGATCACTCAAGGTCAGGAGTTCGAGACCAGCCTGAGCAAGAGCGAGACCCCATCTCTACTAAAAATAGAAAGAAACTATCTGGACAACTAAAAAAATATACAGGAAAAAAAATTAGCCAGGCATGGTGGCACATGCCTGTAGTCCCAGCTACTTGGGAGGCTGAGGCAGGAGGATTGCTTGAGCCCAGGAGTTTGAGGTTGCTGTGAGCTACGCTGACGCCACGGCACTCCAGCCTGGGCAACAGAGCCAGACTCTGTCTCAAAAAAAAAAAAAAGAAAAAAGGAAAAATGAAGGTGGACTTCTACGTTATACTTTATACAAAACCAACTCAGTGGGTCAAAGACCTGAATGCAAGAGGTAAAACTTTAAAACTCCTGAAGAAAACATAAGTATAAATTTTTATAGATTTAGATTGTTGATGGAATCTTAGATGTGACATCCAAAGCAAAAGCAACAATATAAAAAATAGATCAATCAGACTTCATCAAAATTGAAAGCATTTTTTCTTCAAAGGACACCATCAAGAAAGCAAAAATACAACCCACAAAATGGGGTAAAATGTCTGCCAGTATTATATCTGATCAGAGTCTAGTATCCAGAATATATAAAGAAAAAAATCTTAAACTCAATGACAAAAAGATGAACAATCCAATTAAAATATGACCAAAAGACTTTGAGTAGACGTTTCTCTAAGAAGATATACAAATGACTAACTAGCACATGAAAAGGTACTCAACATTATTAATCATTAGGAAAACGCAAATCAAAACCATGAGACATCACTTCACACCCACTGGGATGACTATAATTTAAAAAAAGCAAAAGTGAAAATAAGTATTGGTGAGCATTTGGAGAAATTAGAACCCTTATATTCTGCTGGCGGGAACGGAAAATGGTACAGCCACTCTGGAAAACAGTATGGCAATTTCTCCAAAAGTTGAATGTAGAGTTACCCTATGACCTTGCAATGCCATTCCTAGGTATTCCTAAGAGAATTAAAAACATATGTTCATGGAAAAAAACTTGTACATGAATGTTCACAGCAACATTATTCGTAATAGCCAAAAGGTAGAAACAACCCAAATGTCCATCAACTGATGAATATAAAGAAAAGGTGATCTATCCATACAATGGAGTATTAGTCAGCCATAAAAAGGGATGCAGTATTGATATATGCTGGATGAACCCTAAAAATGCCATGCTGAGTGAAAAAAGCCAGACACAGAAGGCCACCTGTGATATAATTCCATTTGTATGAAATGTTCAGAATAGGCGAGTCCATAGACACAGCGAGTAGATTCGAGGTTGCCAGGGGTTGGGGAAGGAGGGGATGGAAAGTGACTGCTAATGGGCATGTGGTTTCTTTTGGGGGTGGTGCAAATGTACCGGAAAAACACAGTGATGATGGTTGCACAACCTTGCGAATACAGTAAAAAAACACGAATACTTTAAAATGGTGAATTTTATGGTATGTGATGTATATCTCACTTTTTAAAAAAAGACAGAAATCCCACGTGTCTTTGCCCAGCTTCCCCCAATGGTAGGTCGCGTGTAACTGTAATACATTGTCAAAACCAGGACCCTGACATTGGTGTAACATGCAGACCTTCGTGCACTCATTCGTGTGCAGGCGTGTATAGTTCTCTGTAATTCTGTCGCATATGCAGAAGTGTATAGTCACCGCGACGTCAAGATACAGACCAGTGCCATCACCACCAAGGAATTCCCTCGGGCTGTCCTTTACGGCCACACCCCCCCACGCCCATCCCTAACACTGGCAGCCCCTGAGCTGTCCCTCTCTGTGGTTTTGTCATTTCGAGAATGCTATATAAATGGAATCATATAGCAGGTACCCTTTTTGAGATGGACTTTTTCACTCAGCATCCTGCCTTTGACATCCTCCCAAATTGTTCTATGTATCGATAGTTTGTTCCTTTTTAATGCAATAACTTATTAAACTAGAGCCACTTTTAAAGGCGATCTGGCATCTCCCTGCCGGTGGGTGGGTCTGTGTTAGGTTAATGCTAGAATAGAAAAGCACGTTTGGTTTAGGAATTCAAAAGTTACCTCCTCAAAGAGGCCTTCCCTGACCACCGGTTCTAAAATAGCTGTTCCATTGACCATTAATAATTCTCTCTTATTTTCTTCATAGAATTTATCCCCGCTTGGCCTTTTTTTTTTCTTGGAAATGTTACCTGTTTGCCTTCCCTACTGGCACAGAGCTGCTAGGACCGGGTAGCTCAGGTTCCTGTGCACGTCCCCTGTGTCTGGCTCAGTGTCTGTCCCCCAGGAGGGACTCGGTACTCCCGCATTCACTGGGCAAGTCTCTAGCGGAGCTGACCGTGCTCGCCCGCACACCCGCTCGCTCTACGCCATCCGCGCATGCCGGCTGCTCTTCCGACCGCCAGCACGGAGACTTCTATCCTGGAGGGTTCTGTGTCTGGCCTCCAGGGCCCACTTTGCCACCTATGTCGCAGGCCCTAACTAGGGGGAGCGGATTGAGGCCCCCAGGAGCAGCCCCCACCCAACGCTGGTGGGAGTTGGGGTGTAAATATCCCAGATCCCCTGTCCCGAGGGTGGAACCACTCTGAGGCATGTTCCACACTGGCTCCCACGTTCCCTGGGGCCCACATGCCCGCAGGAGTAGCCGGCTTGATAACACACCCTTTCTAGGCTGCCTTCCCTCCCCTATCCCGCTTCCCCACTCTCCTCCTGGTGTTTCCTTCTCTGTCTAAATAAACTACGTACGCTTGGATCTGTGCATCAGGCTCTGCTTCTGGGGGAAGCCGAACTGAGACAGAATGAATTAATGAATTAAAGATCGAGGTTCAAATCTGCACTCCACCACGTGGGCGCTGAGCACCCTTGGGCGAATCACACCCCTCGTCGGGCTTCGGTCTTCATCAGTAGTGCAGTGTTAGTTACAGCACCACCCACCCCTGGGGTTTTGAGAGAACCAAGGGAAACGACAGCGGCGTGTAGGTGCCCTGATTCTCGGTCTGCCGTCTTCCTTACCACCTGCGATGGGGAGGGAGGAGCTCTGCCTGCTGGGCTGCCACCAAGGGCTTTGCCCAGCGTGTGCCAGGTCAGCCCTGGGAAGCTTCCCGCCAGCCTCTCTCTGAGATCCCGGCTGTGGGAAGGAAACATCAGAAGGCTCGGTTGCTAATGAGGCCTGGAGCTATCCTCAGGGTAATGTTCTCCGACTTTGAACACCACAATTCCCACTTAGCCCTGCTGTTCTTCCTCCTGCTGACAGAAATGTGAAGGGAAATCAATTACAGTCCCCGCGCCCGCATCTAAGGGTCAGTCTTCAGTCTCTTCCTTTGTCAGGCGGCCACAGCGACCCATTTCGGGCGCCCGCTTGGCGAAGGAATGAGACTGAAATGCTGGATTTTGAGATGTGGTTTCTTGACCCCTCGCAGCTGCCCAGAGCACGAAAAGTTCTTGCAGAGCCGGAGAAACTTGCCAGAATAGGTCAGAACCCCTTGAACGCATCGCTCCCCCTTAACAAAAGCAGCCTCCTCCCTCCTGAAAGGCACCATTGTCACCAAAACAAGCCCCGTTTGTTCTCCCCGACAGCTGGAGCCTGGGCCTCCCGTCTCCCAGATCGGCCAGTCCCCCTTCCCTGGCTCTGAAGTAGCAGGCACGTTCCTGGTGATGAGGGTCTGTTGAGATGTTCTCAAATACAAGGTACCGCTCCTTGCAGATAAAAGGGACAGCTCAGCAGTGTCACAGCCGCAGTGATTGCTCACTGGCCAGTGGGGCTTGCCGAGACCAAGCCCCAGACTCAGATGCCTGCAGCGGTCAGGCAGGGACAGAGAAAGGAGGCGAGGCAGGTGTAAAACACTAGGGAATGGTGGGGACTGTGGGGCCCTGGAGAGAGCTGCAGTCTTCAGGGCCGTGCACATGAACCCCTAGGCGATAGCCGGAAATCTGGCTCCTGGGGAGCAATCTTCCTATTTTTAAATGTTGGCAATAAATTCGTCTTTGCCTTTTTGTTTTTTTTAACGTTTCATGAACCAAACAAAATATCTCTTCGAGCCAGATGTAGCTTCCAATCTCTCATCTAAAGTTTCCATGAGAGGGCAGATACTAGGAGGTACATTTCATGTATCCATTCATTCAGTCATTTATTTATTCTAAAAAGTGTTTTTTGGCATTTGCCATGTACCAAGGAACTGTGCTGAATGCTGAGGGTTCTGGAATGAACTAGACATGGCCCCTTGCCTTGAGGAGCTCACAGCTGAGTGGGGGCATAACACAGATGTGAAAAGAGATGATTGTGAGACACAGAGTTAGGTGTCAAGCTTGGGGACTACCAGAAGCTGACGGTGTCTGGAAGAGAGAGTAATTGACAGCAGATTCAGGGGAATAGGTGACCGTGGGAGCTACGTCGTATTTTGGCTGAATGTCCCAGGGTGAGAAGGGGAAGAGGAGAATTGCAAGGAAGTGGAGGCCCAGCCTGTGCAAAGGCACTGGGGTTGAGCCAGCACAGATATGGCTGGGGGCAGCTTCGAGTTTCCTCCTGATGGAGAGCAGAAGAGGTAGCAAAGAGATGCGAGGAGGCCACCGGGGATGAGAAAAGTCCCCTGCTATGGCTTTTGTCCGTCTGCACCCACAGCCCTCATGACGTGCAGTTTTGTTGGTGTGAGTGAGGATGACAGCGAGGCTTCCCTGCTCTTCTGCCCCTCAGGCCTTGAGGGGCAGCCCTGCAAGGGTAAAAACTGCAAACTGAGACCTCGAGCCTTGGAGATGCTGAGAGGAGCAGAAAAAATGCCAACAAATGCCTGAGCCAATTTCTTTCTTCCTTTTCTATTTTTAAATTTTAAAAATTCGACGGGGTTTTACAAAAGAAAATCAAAGGCTCTGTTCGCCAGGTTAATCAAATGGCCAAGTGGTGGCTTTCATCCCATCCTTCTCTCTGGTGTCTCTCCCCGCCCCCAGGGCTCTCCTCAAAGCTGATTAAGTTGATTAAAATAAAGCCCACTGCACTTTAAATTTCATCTGGTTGGCAGATCAGAGAGGCCCAGGTGGCAGCTTTGTGTGGGGACAGGGGCAGTACAGTCTGCTGTGAAGTGCAGTCCAGATGGGACGAGATCTGAATCCCACCGGGGCGATGCAGAGGTGGTGGGGCTCCCTGCCCCCGGCCCTCTCCTGGTTTTCATGAGCCAAAGAGTCACCACCGTTTTACTCTGGGGAGAGGCAGGAATGTGCCTAACGACGCCCCTCTCTTGCTGGCCTTTCAGGGCAAGAAAGAGCCCTCCTTGTGGACCTGCCCCTTCCACCCGCCGCTCCAGCTCTTTTTCGTTATCCGCAACACAAGGCAGCTGCACGACTTCGATCTGGCCAAGATCAAGGTTTGGAATTACTGGACAACTGATGGCGTAAGTAACGGGCTCCAGTTCCTTGCGGGCACGCGGTTGGTGGAAGCACTCAGGGGTTCGCCAGTAGCCTGATTCCTAAAGTTGCAACGTGTACGCAGAGAGGCTCTGCTGCCCTTCCTCGTGTGTGTGCAGGGGCCTGCTGGGGGTCACATGACATTCTTCAGAGCCACCAGGACAGAGCTTCCGGCTCCTAAGGTTTGGGAAGTGATATCAGGCCGCCCTTTGGGGAACTGGAAAAACAGGAACCGAGACTCAATTTTACAGAGAAGGAAACAGAGACACAGGAGGTTATGTAAGTCACATAGCCAGCCAGCATCAGAGTGAGAATTTGAACCCATGCATTCGGACTCCAGGCCTATTCTCTTAGCTGTGGCTTCTCTAACACTAATCTGCAATGATTCGCCTGGGGATCTTGCTGAAATGCAGATTCTAATCCAGCAAGTCTGAGGCAGGGCCCAGGATTCTGTGCATCTAACCTGCTCCCAGGTGTGCTGGCCTCCCTGGTCTGAGGACCCCACTCTGCAGAGCCAGGCTCTTGACCTCTGGCCGTCGTGGCCCTCTGGTTTTAGAATCCGTCCGCTCCTTCTGTCCTCACACTATCGACCATTTGTGCTCACACCACTGCCTGCACCCACGCCCTTGTCCTACCTTCTCTGGACTGTTCTTCAGGTATTCATAGTTCCAGCAGGGGACTCGGTGAGTGAGGAAGGACAGGAACTCACTGGGCCTGTCTTGTTTCCCCTTTTATGATAGACCTAGGGGCAAGAATTGTACTTTCCTTTCAAATCTTCTATAAGGGAAGTGATAGTTCAAGTGAGATCATAAACAGGAACTGATCCTCAGCCTCGGTATTGTCGAGAGACACTAGGGAGCAGTGGGGGCTGTGGCAGGCTGGCAAGCCCATGCCCCAGGTAAAGGGAAGACCACTTTTCAGCTTCCACTAATGATTACTCTGTAGGAATCCCAGTGCTGCTAGATCTTCTAAATATTCCCAGCGAGCTGGAAATCTGAGTTTTGATATGAACCTTTCTGGTTTGTAAATGTCAATAGCTAATTTGAATTCTTTTTAAACCACCATATAGTTCAAACAAAACTCATCTTTGGGTTAGAACTGGCCTGCCTCAGACTGCATGGAGCATGGAGGAGGAAGCCAGCCTCGGGCTGGGAGAGATCAGAGAAGGTTCTCGAAGGGACACACACCTGAGCTCTGGTGCAGATAGACAGCAGCAGTAAACTGAGGCAGGAAAGGAGAAAGTATATCCCAGGTGAGGGGTGCATAGAGGTGTGGAAGAATATGCCCTCGGACTCTCATTCCCTGGCCCTAAGCCCAACCCTCCAGTCTGTCCCCCGTAGCCACTGAGGAGGGATGATCACACCTTTCTGCTGCTTCAAACCCCCACGGGAGTTACTCCCTTAATCCCCACCCCCACCCCCCCATCTCACTCAACCACAGTGCCCATCTTGGCCTCATATTTCAGGAACACGCAGACATCACTTTCTCCAGGAAGCCACTGCTGCCCACTGCCCCTTGCACTACATCTGGACCTCGTGAATATGGTCCATCATCCGCTATGCCAGAATTTGCACCCACCTCCCTCATGGTGCCAGGGATCCCTTGAGAGCAGGGCCTGGGATGTCTCCACTCCTGCTGTAATGACACGAGAAATGAATGGTTGGTGAATGAATGAACGAGTGAATGAGCTGCTGTTCCCAGTAACCCAACAGCAGTTGCATTATCCTTTCCGATATCCAGCTGAGAGCGTGGGGATCGGCGAGGTTAGGTAGCCTGCACAAGACCACACTGCAGGTGACAGGCAGACCTGGGGACCTAGTCCAGGAGAGTCAGTCCTCCCTCCCTCCTTCCCCTCCTCCCTTCCTGTACTGCTTCCTGCTGGTTCTGCCACCCACCCAGCCATCCATCTTCCTCATGACCGAGTCCTGGGCACCTGTCAATCGCTAGGCACTGCTGATCTGGAGACTGACAGGCCAGACGGTCCCAGCCGGCTCTCCGCGCACGACACTGCCCAGAGAAATATAATAGAAAGCTTTCTCTGATTTCTGTTTTATGAGTTTTTTAATTTGGGAAAAAGTTTAAATTGAAATTATAATTTAAAGCTGAGAAAAAGAAATCCAAGCCACTGGAATAAGTGAGGAGGTTCCTCTGGGCATGTCAGCCTCCCCTTTATACCACCTGTCAGCGCCAGCCCCGCATGTGCCCAGAGGCTGACCTCCAGGCCGGGGACGCAGCCCCAGCCCACATAGCCGCAGCGAGCTCTGAGCTTCTAGGGCCGGGCCCTCTCTTCCCAAGTCCTGCTCAGCGCTTGCAGGCAGGTGGCCACCAGCCCCCTCTTCTAGAATGGGGAATGAAACAATACTGGCTACCCAGGCCTGTACCCTGTAGCTCGGCCCTGTCAATGAATGTATTAATCTATCTCAGGCCCAGGAAAGCAGATTTCGTGTGCTGGATTACAAAGAAGATAAGCTTCTCATCCCTTTTGGCCAAGGCCTGCCTTTCTTCTTTAACCTGCGCTCAGCCTTCCCTGTGCGGGTGCAATTTTAAAATGGAGCAGGGTCTCAGGAGTCCCACAGGAGCGTCAGGGTGTCGTTGCAGTGCTTGGGGAGCTGTTGGCTGCGGGAATGAGAGAGCCGAGGTCTTTCTACACCTGGGGGAGCGTGGAAGACTGCAGTCCCTGCCCGGGCACCGCTTATGTAACGCACACCCATCTGTTGCCAGAATTTACTGGGGGCAGAAAAGCGCAAACAAATGCAGCTGCAGGTTGGTTTGATTTAATATTCTCCGGAGAATGCTATTACTGTGTGTTTTAGAGGAGATAAAATGAGAGTTTATAGGAAATATAGCTGGCCTGGTAGACACGGCTTGTTAATACAGTGTTTTGTGTATGGGAATCCGAGGAAGAAAAGTTAAATGTGGGGAGCTAATCCAACCAAAGCTTATTTAGAACATAAGAAAAGAAGGTACTAGAAAAAGGGGAATCTTTTTTATTGGAAAATGCGCCGCCTGTTAAATCCTCGCACTAACATTTATGGGCTCCTTTCCCCCTCATTAGGCGATATGGCGAGTGTGGTCTGGCCCAGGGGACAGGGACTTCAGAGGGGAAGTGAGGACACAGAGGCTGCCCCCAGCCACAGCAGCGCACGGAGGGCAGCACACAGACGTCTCTGCTGCGGCAGCCGCCATTTATTGCAGGTCGTGGGCATCAGGCATGCGTGAGGCACCCAGCGGGCACACTCGGTAAAGGGTTGATGCACGAATCAAAAACTGAACAAGGGAATCATCTCCGTTAGCCCCCGACAATCCTACAGGGAGGGCAGTGGTGTTCCCAACCTTGCACATGCAGAAGCCGGGGCTTAGGACGATGAGATCCCACGTGGTGGATAGACTTGTGTCTCTTTTGCCAGCTCTAATGGGAAGCGGCTGCCTGGAGTGCTGGCCTGAGAAGGGCCTGGAACCTTCCTTCGGGTTCATCAAGGAAAAGGCACTGTGATTGCTGAGCGATGTCTGCTTTGGGCTCAGAAGGAGGATGTGATAATGTGTGTGTCACATCCGCTGACGTTTCCCAGATTAAATGACTCGCCCAGTTAGCAGGTTGTAAGGGACGGAGTTGGGAGGGGGACATGAGGTCTGGCGGCTTTTCTCTGGTTCTTCTCAGCACTGCTTCCCCTTCAGAGTGACATCTGTTGGGAGGAAAGAACCAACAGTCTTCCTTCAACAGTGGGTAGTAACCCGTCCACACAGCAGGCTTCCAGGGGCTCCCCGTGGTCCTCCTGTTTTCCTTTGTAGCAGTCGTGTTAGTTGTCTGCCGCAGGGTACCATTCCTCGGGGAAACAGGCCCTCCACCCCATCTTCACCCACAACACCCCCATGCTGTGCCATCTCCAGCCTGGTCATAGCAGGCACGAGACAGCAGTGAGCGTCCAGGTGGGATGGGCACCTGGAGTATATTTTAGACCTAGAAAGGCGTTCATTTGTGAATGAATGAATGCTTCATTTCCCCAGGGGTATATTTCTGTGATGTGTCATGTGGCCTGGGCCAGTGCTGCCCACTAGAACTTTCGGTGATGATAGAAATGTGCTGTATCTGCCACATCTGTGACAGTGGCCACTAGACACAGGGGGCTGTTGAGAATTTGAAATGTGGCTAATGCAACTGAGAAACTGCACTTACAGTTTTATTTCATTTTAATTAATTTTTATTGAAGTAGTGTGTGAGGCTGATAACCACATATGGGACCTCACAGGTCTTGGGGCCCAGGGTGTGGTGGTAAACAAATAGACAAGGCCCTGTCCACAGCCCTGTCCCTTCTGGCAGGGAAGGGACAATAAACAAGGATAGGATGAATGCTGTTATTTCAGGTAGTGCTAAGTGTTCTGAAGACAATGAGCACGAGGCCTGTCGGGAGGAGGTGGGGCTGCTTTAACAAGGTGGTTAGAGGCCTTCCCCGCCTTGAGGGATGGAGGGATGAGGTTGGGGGGGGGGGGGCCCTGGGGAATGAGCATTCCCGAGAGGGGCAGGGCAAGAGCAAAGGCCCTGAGACAGGAAATGCATAGCTGGTTGCAGGACAGTTGAGTCTAGTGGCTGGAGCGTGGTGAACAAAAGAGTTTAAGGAGAGGCACCAGCGGGAGGCAGGAACCAGGTCCTGGGGGCCTGGCCGGTTTGGACCTTGTTCGGGGAGAGGCAGCCTAGAGGATGCGCAGAGCAAGGTCGGCAGAGCCAGCCCACCGAGACAAATCCATCCATGTGGCCTCGGTTTCATCTGAAAAGTGGGGTAAGTGTTGCTCAGTGAATACATGTAAAGTGCTCTGAACAAACCCTGGCCTTTCTGTGCTCTATACACCCGTCAGCTACTAGTGTCATTACTGCAGGGTGTAAGCCAGGGGTGACATGATCTGATTAAAGAATGTAAAAGACCACTCTGGCTGCTGTTGGAGAGTGGATCGGGGGTGGGGGCAAAGAGAGCCCAGAGAGGGGGCTGACAGCGTGGTCTAGCTAAGGATAGTCTGGCTAAGGGCGGTAGTGGCTTAGATGAAGGTGACAGGGCTCATGGGGTACACTTTGGGGAGACGTAATTCATCCCATGGTAGTGTTTGCATTTTCGGCAGTGCCTTTTTCTGGCAGGAAATTGTCAAATGACTGCAAAACTGAAGAGATGAGTGTGTCTATCACCAGCTTCACTGGTTACCCACATTCTACCATTCTTGTTTCATCTGTCCCCCTAACATTTGAAAGTAACCTGTAGCTACCACACTATTTCGCTCATAAATTCTTCAGCATGCATCTTTAACAAAAAATGTGTTCATTTTTATATAACCCTAATGCCACTATCATGCCTGATCATAATTAATTATTATGCACTAACACCCACTCTATATTTATGTATTCCTAATTGTCTCAAAATTGTTTTTTTACACTTGGTTTGTTTGGATCAGGATACAAACCAAGACCAAACATGACAATGACCTTGAAGTTGAAGGTGCAACCTTCATCAGGTCAACTGAGTCTGTGTGGCCTGATGGTCCAGGGCATGGTGTGGGCACGGTTGGGCCTGGGAAGCATGATGGCATCTTAACAGGGCAGCTGGTGGCAAGGGGACTGAGCCGTTGCATGGGAGTCTTCCTGAGCTGTTGACCTCAGGCTTGGTCTAGGTCACTGTTAGTTGCCAGAGGGTGCTCCCTGGTGGGTAGGACGCAGCTGTCTGTAGGCAGAGTCCACACTCAGGTGGATGCAGGCATGGTAGCTATGAGAGACCCAGGAGGCTCAGGTTTGAAGCAGTTCCCCAGCCAGCAGGGGAAGGAGAGGTGGGCATAGAATTCAGCCTTCGGAGAGAAGGGCCCAGCAAAAGCAGTGGGATTGAGAGCCAGCCTCTACTGAAGTGAGAACGAGAGTAGATACAGAACCAGGGTGGAAGTGGGGGCCCGCGTCCTGTGCTGTGCAGACCACGGGGATCAGGCTGCAGCTGGGGCTGGCAGATGCCCGAGCGGCGGGGGTGCTGCTCACCCACGTGTGGGTGCTGATCTGGGGCAGCAGGATAATCCCAGACCCCCGAGGGGTGGGCTCCCCACCAGCCTCCTGCCAGCCTTGGCCAGGACTGATTCAGTAGCTGAGTCTGTTGATTGGAGTTCTCAGTAGTACAGCTAGGGTATCAGCCAGGATTCTCGTGGTAGCAAAGGACAGAGAACCTGACTGAACCTGGGATAAGCACAAAAGAAAATTCTTTGGCTCACGTGACAACAGCAGAGTCTGGGGTGGCTGGCTTCCCATATGGGAGAATCCAGGAGCCCACATGATGTCACCAGTAATCTGCCTCCCGCCATCACTTCCCCTCTCTTCTCTGTGCTGGCTTCACCCTCACGTTCCAGGTGGTGGCCCCCGATGACGTCAGACTCACTGTTTATTTCAGGAGTCCCTGCGGAAAGACTGTCCTCATGGAAACCCCGGATCTAGCCCCCATTAGCCACGCCCGCCCTGCTGGCTGGGGTGGGCCCACATTATCCACATGAAGTGAGATTAAGGGAAGGTTAGAGTCCCAAAGGGAAATCGACATGCTGTCTCCAGAAGGAGGTAAACTCACCAGAGAAGGTAGAAAATTATACCCAAACTAGGTGCTTTTTCTTTTTCTCTAAAAACATAGGAGTCACGTGCTGTTGAATTTATTCATCGGCTCCCAAACCTGAACCTTCCTTGAGACTGGACGCCAGATCCAAGCTTCAAGCCTGGCCACCAGACACTGTTTTTGGTCATTCTTCTTCCTGGAAGTGCACTGTCACTCCCACTCTGTGCACCCCACCCCTTCCTGCCCACCCGGGACCTCATCCCCGTCTCCCCTCCACTCGCTCACGAGCTCAGTCCCTTCTTCTCATCAGCAGAGACTTGTCGGTTGTCCCATGCCCAGGGGTTGTGCTGGGCTGCCTGCCCCTGCGAGCTCACACCCTGGGCCGTGCAGTGGTGACAGGGATGAACCCAGGGCCTCTGAGGGGGCGGGGGAAGGCAGGGCCTCACAACCACAGAATGCCATCACACGCTTCCCGGGACAGGCTGGGAGGAAGCCCGGGGCACGGGGCTGTGCACCGGCCGACCAAGAGCAGCTCACAGACAGACGGCAGCTGGCTCACAGGTTGTTTTCAAAATTCTTTAAATTAATTGCCAACATTTAAAAATCGGAAGGTTTTGCATGAAAATATGGATTTTTGACTGTTCTTGGGAAGCGGGAAGATCCCACATGCACACCTGGAGACTTTGGCGGAGCTGAGTCCCAGAGCCAGAGTCCCCACCACGCCCACACTTCTCCCTGACACAGTGACATGGTGACACAGTTGTCCTTGCACCACACCGCCTCTCTCACTTGCGGTCCTTGCCTGGACCCTGGGTGCGATTGCATGGGGGACCTCCTCCACTCCCAGGCCCCCAAATCTCACTCTCTGGCTCTTCCATCCTGTGCAGCCGTGACCGCCCTCTGGCCCGCATAAAACTCTTCTCTCGTCCCCACCTCAGCTCCGGCCAGTCCCAGCGCCTGGAGTGCCCGGCCCGTCTTGTTCCAAATCCTGCTTTTCAGAACATCAAGGTTCTGCTTCAGCCTGACTTCACGCACAAGCCTCCCCCGACCCCTGGCCTGCCCTAGGCCCCTTCTGGGGGTCTCCAGACACACCCTTCTGGGCCCCAAGTCTCACACTTCCGAGAGTGTTCCTCACTGAGCCTCAGATGCCACAAACGCCCTTGGTGCCCTCTAGCCAAATCCACCCTGCAGATGTATTCTGTTTGACCCTCAGTGGTCCCCAACCTTTTTGACACCAGGGACCAGTTTCACGGAAGACAGTTTTTCCATGGACCGGTGTGGGGAGTGGGGATGGTTTCGGGATGATTCAAGCGCATTGCATTTATCGTGCAGTCAGACCTCTCTGATAATGACAATCTGTATTTGCAGCTGCTCCCCTCACTAGCATCACGGCCTCAGCTCCACCTCAGAGCATCAAGCATTAGATTCTCATAAGGAGCCACAACCTAGATCCCTTGAGTGCACAGTTTACAGTAGGGTTCCTGCTCCTGTGAGAATCCAATGCTGCTGATCTGACAGGAGGCAGAACTTATATACTTGGCTAGTAATACGTGCAGGGGGCCAGGTTGGAAGCCCAACTCTGAGAGCCCAGAGGAAGACCCCCAATTCGACTAGAGTCAGGGAGGAGGGACAGACAGGGGGTCAAGGGCTTCCTGGAGGAGTTGGCCGTGAGCCAGGTCCTGAAGCGTGGGTGGTGGTCCCCAGGCAGCAGCAGCTCACTCCCCAAGGCACCCTGTGCCTCGATAGACCTACAGTCAGGGTAGAAGCAGCGGGCCTGGGAGGGAAACCCTGGGTCCCCTTCCAGTCAGCCCAAAGCCCCTGGCTCCCACCTGTTCTGGGCAAAGCGCAAGGAGGGATGGCATCTCATGCTTTCTCTACGCAGAGGGACCAGTGTGTGCTCCCAGCCAATGGCAGAGCCTCCAGAGTGGGGTCACTGTCAGCATGGGTGCCCAGGACGGTACATGGATGAAGTCCAACCCGTGCACATCTGGCCCAACTCCAGTTGTGTCAGGCCAAGGAACAGTTGCTTTAATGGCCCCACCCTAGGTTGGGTGTTTAGGCCTTGCCGATGCTTTGCTGCAGACGCTTCTCTTCAGGTTGTGTTGGCTGTGCTGACAGGTGCTTGTCTCTGGGGAAAGTGAGGTGACGGTGCTAAAGCCCACAGCTCTGCTTTGGCGGCTGTCACAATGGAAGTGCGCCGCCATTAATCTTCGTTGAGCAGCCGTGTGTTCATGGGAAGAGACATGCCACTCTACACCGGGGCCAGGGAGGAAAGTAGCCTTGCCGAGTTAACTAATCACTTAGGTTGAAGTAATATTAACATCGTTACATTACAGATGCATCGCAGTCTCCGCACGGTTAGTTCTCGGCAGCTATAAAGGAGCATCAAGGCAACATGTGGGCTGGGAAATGTGCTCCCACTAACCACACGGCAGCCACAGGGTTTCAGAGTGTCCTTTTGAAAACCCATTGCAAAGGGGGTTTGACACAACACCAGCAAAAGATATAACAATAGCTCTAGCTGAACAAGGAAGAAAATATTCTCACCAAGGAAACAAGAAACGTACACACACACACACACACACACACTAAGGCAGTTGGCAAGATAGAGTTTCACCGTGGACTTTCTGGAAGCTGGGCCAAAGGAAGAAAGAGTCTGGGGTTAAAGCCCTGGTTTGTAGAAAGCAGGAAGCAGGCTGGTTCTTTAGGAGACAGAGGGTTTCCCCCTGGATGCTTTCCTAAAGATGTCCCTTATACAGACCTTCCCTGAGGGATGTCGAGGAGTCTGGACCTGCAAGATCCTCACCCTGTGTTCCCCGTGGTGCAGATGGGGCTCTCCTGCAGCTTCTAGTGCAGCCCGGGAGGCACAATGACACTTAAATGATGGGTACATATATACGTAAAAAAAAAAAAAAAAGTCTGGAAGAACGCAAGCACATGCACACAGACACGCACACACCGCCCAGTGGAGGAGGGAGCCCGGATGTGGGCAAGAGACAGCTGGTCTGTAGGGACTTCTATATTTTTAAAAAGAAAGAGTGAGGGCTCAGAGTTCCACCTGGTGCAGGTGCTTCTGCCAGTGACCAGGCTACACGGGGCAGAACTGAGGCCTTCTTGGGGCCTAGCTTGACCCAGAGGGAGGTGGCAGTGAAGACTTCAGGCATGCCAGCCAGAGCAGTTCACTGCACACCACCTGTGTGACTTTGGGGAAGGCACGTGCCTCAGTTTTTTCATCTGTAAGATGGAGCTAATGCCCACCTTGTGGAGTTATTCCGAAGATGGAATAGGACAATGCAGTCTTTTATTTTTTAACTGTAGAATATCCAGACAAGTGATTAATACTTGTTCCCTCTCAGGGATCCCACTCTGATGATCGGGGGGCCACATCCACTGCAGAGATGTCTCGTTTGGCCTGCAGAGGGCTGGAAACGTCTCTGCTCTCAGCGCCATCAGGCAGGGCATGCGCCTCCCCCTGCCTCATGGCCCCCCAACTGCCGGCGGTTCCCACCTGAGCCCTCTGCTCCTGACCCCCGCCTCAGCCTGCCTTCCTCCCTGGGTGCCCTGTCAGCCAGACCTCTCGGTGGGAGCTGGGCAGCAGATGGCTGGAGGACTGAGGCAGCTTTAAACTGTGTGTGGGAGCCAGACATCCCATTAGGAAAGCTAGGACACCCGCCTGTGACCGCGCTGGACTGGACGGCGTCCCCGCCGCACACCACCTCTTTAAATGAGGGTGTTTCTGTCTCACCAGATGTCTCCGTGGCAGTAATTTTGTGGAACTAGTCATTGGAAGCTGCCCGTGATGTCCTTCTCAAACAGCGATTTCCTGATGAATTCACAGCACGCGTTTGCTCTGCGCCTCTGCTAAACAGAGAACGTATCCATGCAAACATGTAAAAGAGTGCTTTGAGAATCGACTTTTCTGACAGTCGACAAATAGTAGCCTGCCATCCTGCAATTGGATGATTGAAGCCGGGTTCCTGTGGCATAACGCAGGCTGGGTGGTTCTCATTCTCAATTGCTACAGAAACCTCTGCGACTCAGTGATGCTGAAACTCAGCTAGCGCTTACCCGCCTCGCTTCCAGGAAGGCTGAGAAGGGGAACAAGTGTAAGTGGACATCTCTAGGGTCTCGGATCCCATATCCCAAGAGCAGATCAGAAGTTAAAGCAAGATGGAAATGACCTGGAGGTGACACCAGCAGGCCGCCGTTTTTCCAATCAGGTGCATTCTTAGAACGCTGTTAGAGAGCGGAGCCGCCTGTGTTTATCCGTTTATTAATTCCGAAGCACGCGTTGCTGTGCCAGGCCCCTGGGGAAGACTGGCAGGGCCTCGGCTGTCTTGCACTTTGAGTGGCAGAGATAATAAATAAGTTAAAAAGCGAATAGGACCATTTCAGAGATGAAAAGGAGCAAACACAGGGCAGTGTGATGGGGAGGGGACCCAGGGGATGGGGGCCACTCCAGAGGGGTGGTCGGGAGAAGTCAAGGTGGAACAAGGCCACCAGCACCTGAGGCAGAACGTTCCAGGCAAGCGCGCAGGTCCGAAGGCAGGCCCGAGCTTGGCAGCGTCAAGGACAGCAGTCAGACCAGCGTGTCTGCGCGGAGTGAGCCGGGGAGACCCGCCCGGAGCCGGAGCCAGAGAGGTCGGCAGGGGCCCCTGGAGGGGTTAGGACTTATTGTCGGTGCAGGAGGAAGTCCCCGGGCAGCTTTAAGCAGGAGGCCACCATGATCCGATTTAAGTTATTAAACAAAACAACTGCCGCTGTGTAGAAATGCAGCGTGTGCGCAGGGTGGGGAGAGCCTAGAGCGGAAGCAGAGCGACCAATCAGGAGGCGACGGTGGCATCTCCGGGAGAGACGATGGTGGCCTGGGCGAGGGAGCAGCAGCACGCTGGGAGAGAAGGGGTCAGAGTCGGGGTGTGTTTTGGAGACGGGGCTGAGGGACTTGCTCACAGCCTGGATATGTGAGTGAGAAAGCGCGAAAGATTGAGGCGACTCCTCGTTTCTTGGCAACTTCTTGAATGGTGGAACCATCTTTAACATGGAGAAGACTAGGTCTGGGGAAAGTGATTTAAGAATTTTGTTTGGGGCATTTTAAGGTTGAGATACCCATTCGATGGCCAGGAAGAGGGGTCAAGTGGCCACTTGGGGAGAGGCCAGGGGTGCAGAGTAACATGACTGGCAGTCACCAACACAAGCCTGGGCTGGATGGCACCAGCTAGTGCGCAGCGCGGGAGCCCCAGGGTGGTGCCTGGAGAGGCCCAGCTGAAGAAGAGGACCCGGCAAAGGAGCCCGGACAGGGGCAGCCCCTGGGGCAGGAGGAAAAGCGGGTGGATGCAGAGCCGCAGAAGCTCGTGGAAGCCCATGGAAGGAAATCCATCGAGGGGGAGGAGTGGCTGACTGCACAATTACTGCTGAGCCACTGCGCTACTGAGGACCGAGAATTTTCCACTGGCTTCAGCAGTCGGCCGCACCCTGTAATTTATTGTCGGAACCTGGACACTGCTGAGAGTGGAAGGAGGGCTCTGTAGCGATTACACCAGGACAGCAGGTGTGAATCAGAACGGTCCCGACAAACAAGGACAGTCCCTCACCCCAGCTGTTGGCTCCGGGGGAGGCAGAGGCAGGAGCCCCACGGAGGCGATGGGAGTCGGGGCCACAGTGACTCTCAGAGCTTCGCTGTAAGGGTGACGGACGAATCGTGGGGTGCCCCGCAATGGAATATTCCACAGCCATGAAAAGGAAAAAAACTATCGGTTCACACAACACAGATAAATCTCAGAGTAGTTATGCTGAATGAGAGAAGCCAGGCACAAAAAGAATACATGCTGTGTGATTCCTTTCAATGAACTTTCTAGAAAAGGCAAACAATGGGTAGTGAGGGCAAGTAGCTGGGGGGTGGCCTGGGGCCGGGGCAGGAGGCGGGGGAGGAGTTACCAAGGGGAACGAGGAAACTTTGGGGGTGATGGGCCTCTCGTTCTCTTGAGAGTGGAGGTGGCTTCATGGGTGTACACGTGTGTTAAAACTTACCAAGTTGTTCGCTTTAAGTATGCACAGGTTACTGTATGAGGTATATGGTATCTCCCTCCATAAAGCTGTACAAGAAAAAAGCCAAGAGTTTTACCGTAAAGCAGACGAGACACAGTAGCAGGAGGAAGAGTGATTTTATTTTAAGCATAAACAGGAACGTTGAACACCTGCATGACACAGGGGCACAAGGACACAGGAAAGCTAGACAGGGGCCCTTTTGTGAAGGTCACTGTGTGTCATGCCAAGGGGTTTGGAAGTCATGCCATCGTCCTGGGTTCTCCACCTCCTCCTGCAAAGGAATCATCTAGAGAACTTGTTGGAGACTCCCTAGAGACCGCCCTTGAGGCAGGGGTCCCCACAGCGCATCCCCTTTCCTCCCCCATCCCCACCGTGAGGACAGTGCTCCACCTCAGGTGCTGCCAGGCCCTCTGCCATGGGGGCTTGTGCAGTGTGGGGGCATCAGTGCCCCCCAGGGCAGCCTTCAACAGGCAGTGGATAAACACCCCAGTCTTCGGAGGGGCATTTCTGAGGGCCATTCACAGAACAACCAGCTCAAAAGTTTTTGTGTTTTTTCTCCTGCCCTGTATCGCCTTCTCTACTTCCCCTTGGGAACACTTGCCAAATAAGCTATTTGCACCCCCAAGTCCTTTCTGTGGCTTTGCTTTCAGGGCACCCAAATTATGATACCCGTGGTGCCCAGGGAGCCTGCATTTTATACACACGCCAGCCTCTTCCGACGCAGACGGCCCAGGAACCATGCTTAAAGACCCGTTGCTATCCGCTGTGAAAAAACATGAAGGATTTCACAAAGGGGAATGACTGGGCAGATTTGCTCTTGGAGAAAATGAACTCTGGTGGCAATGTGAAGTTGAGGTTGAAGTGGCAAGAGCCGGGAAGCAGGGAGACCAATTAGCAGGCTGTTACAAATGTCCCGCCAGGCGGTAATGATGACGAAGACAGCGATCGAGGCTGTCCCTTTGTGGAAGTCCTTTGATTTATAGCGTATGTAACAGTTCGCACAGAAATGAGGCCAAGCCTTGTTTAACACCCCCAGTGCTGGGGTTTTTATAAAGCTCACGTTTCTAGCATTTTACATTTTTCCTTTTTTGATATCTTCTACTTCCAAAATTTGATACATCGGGCTGATGCCAAGCATCTTCATTTTGTTAAATTTTGTGTTTTCAGGATCTCAGCGTTGGGGCCAAGAACGTGAAGCTTTATGTCAACAAAAACCTCATCTTTGATGGCGAGTTAGACAAAGGAGGTGGGGAGGCCCCGGCGGACCACAGCATCCCACTCGGCCTGAAGAGGGAGGACAGTGAGCGAGCAGAGATCGCCGTGCGTGCTTGCTCAGAGGAAAGCAGGGATGCCCCCAAGATGCCTGGCACAGATGGGGACGAGGAGCCCAGTCTCAGTTGCTCGCAGCCAGCTGAAGCATTAGTGGATGCGAAGCTTTCTTCACAAGGTGATTTATCTGGCGAAAGGGTGAATTCTACGAACTGCATGAAAGACAGTTTGTCCAAGTTAGAGGAAGATTTAAGATTGCTGGCGGCCCCTGCTTCGATGGGCGACCCGCCCGGTGCCCCTGCCACCTCCCCACGTGGGGGATGCCCTCCTCCTGATGAGGAGCCCTCTCTGATCCAACAACTGGAAAACCTCATGAGCAGAAAAATCTCTGAGTCACCTGGGAAAACTCCGTCCTGGTTACAACCTTCTCCCACAGGGAAAGGCAGGAAGCAGGAAGATGGGAAGCCCAAGCCCCTCTGGCTTAGTCCTAAGAAGCCCTTGGACCAGAAGGGCAGGCTCCTGTCAGATGTCGCTGGTGAAGGTCCCAGACAGATGGAGGCTGGGGATAAAGGCCCCCAGCATGAGCAAGGGCAGGTGACCAGCTGGAATGTCATCGCTGGTGAGAGACCCCAGAGGGGGATCCCCAAAGTGTGTGGTGATGACTTAGACATCTTTAACCAGCCACCGACCAGGGAGCGCCCTGCTAGTGGGAGGAGGAGCATGAGGAAGGATGCTGTCGGCAGTAGTCATGGCGACAACCAACCGGCCAGCAGAGGTAAGCTCGGGCAGCATCATCCCTGAGCCTCCCTGGACCTCAGTTCCCTCATCTGTAAAACAGGCCATTGCTCTCAACTGGGGGTCACAAATTCACTGTCTCAGGGGCCACAGAGGTGGCATGAATGAGTGAAATGGGAAAGACACATTTTTGCATGATAAACTCATAGACATACTTGTCATTGCCACCAAGATATGTTGCTTTGCCCATTTTTCTTACAATGCATGGCTTTTCCAATCTAGACTTTGTTATTCTACCTTTAATAGAGACGTTGGTCTCCAATTACTTCACTTTGTGCTCACTGTACTGTTAGAAAAATAAC
>RJWJ010009101.1:0-51068 GCA_004363605.1 Indri indri | reverse complement strand
ACACCATGAAACTATTTTTTTTTCCTCCATGTGCTATTAGTTCTAAGCTATTGTAGCAGAATTTACTCAAGGTTGGCTGTGGCAGAGGAGAATTCTTTTTTAGGGTAGAAAACCCTCATAGTGAATATTACATTTCACTGTTCCTATAAATTGATGGGTATTTCCAATTCAGAGAATTTATCCATCGACACTGCAATTTTTTTCTCTCTTTCCCATCCCCTCAATATCTTTCCTCTCCTTGTTCCCAGAAAATGCCACCTTTCCTCAACCTAGTTTGTCATGCAGAATAATTTAGACCTTCTCTCTCCTACTCCGGCTCCTATATTCATTTTTCTTCTTGCTGCAAGTGTACCACTTACTTGTTCATTATTTATTTATACTTTGCCTTATTCTACAACGAATTGCTTGTATTACAGGATCAATTGCAATAAAAAGAAAAGAAAATGTAGGTATAGTATGAACACAGGATTACAATTAATCCAGTTCTGTTCAGCCGGAGTCGAAAATGGGAACAGAGTAACTGAGTTAAAATAAGACATCAGAGCCAGGGAAGGTATACATAACATTAGAATGTGAACTCTAGACCTGGACTGAGAAATAAATACAACACCAAAAACCATAGTTAGAATAAGTCTTTAGACTCTTCATTAACCTGAACATTTGGCTCTGAGCTTCTAGGCAGCCAAAATTAAAAGGGAAACGTGGCTGGTTTTATCATTCTTACAATCCACACGCAGTAAACATACCAACCCCTGGAGGAGAAACAAAACTTTGCCTAGCACTTAACTCTAAAGTAGCATTTCAAGGGCACAGATACTAAGAAATGACATACTGAGGGCTTGGAAATCAACAAGATTCCAGATCTGAACTAATAAACTCGTAAATAAGGGTGACTGGAGAGCAAATGGAAAGTACAAGGCTGCTTGATATGAGGATGGGAGAATAAGCAGAAAAGTGGGAGGCTCCAAGGTACCTGGAGAAGAAGAGATTGAATGATGAGAAGTCAGTGTTTTCTTTCAGCCTCTTTGGGATCCCTCCAAGCCCCAACCTTTCTCATGCTCCAGCTTTCTGGCCAGATTCCCTTGTATTTACACCCTGGAGAGCGGGTGACTGTAGCTTCCTCACTGAGCCACACTCACAAATATTGGAACCAGGGACAGACAGAGCTCTGGGCTAGAACTTTAATATGCCACTCACTGAAATAGCTATTTCCCTTAATGGTCTTTATCCAAAGAATAGCCCAGGGAAGGTGACATTGGCTATTAACCTATTCTGAGTGTGGGAGGCCCACACAAATGATGCCTGAATTGTTCCTCCAGAGCAATTTGGGTGTGAACAGAAACTGCAAAATAGGCTTTGTCACCCACGAATAAAAAATCCCCATCGTACATGCAGAAGTTATTCTTCAAGTTTCCCTAGTTAAGAAAGCAAGCTTATAACCATGAGTAGATATATATTAGGATGATTTTTCAAACCAGTAAAATGAAAGTAACAGGCTTTACCACTGATTGTGTTTATTAAATTGCTCAGCATGACATTGTTAATAGTCTCAGAAAAACAATTTGGGTGTGCAAAGTGACCCAGAATAGAACTATTATGATGCCTAAACTGCTTTAAATATTCACTGAGAGTTTTTTGGTTTTTTTTTAATGAGTTGTCCTTCAAGGAAGGAGATTTTAAAGGCATAGGAGGTAGCTTTTCTCGTGCTTCCATTACAAAGTAATCACAGGTTCATCCCTAAGACATGCATAATTTTCCAGGGAATATAGGTCAGGAAGACACATTTTGGTTTTGTCATAGTTCTACATCTCTAAGAAGAGAAATATGTGTGTATAATATGCATGTAATATATAATTATTAAGTATGGGATGCCCGATTTCCTTAAGTACTAAGTTTCACAGTTGATATCTGACATTTCGCTTTGACACTTTTTTTTTAACTGTGTGGGTAGATCCTCATTCTTTCAAATGCATGTTTTGGCTTGTGATTATCTTTCACATTTTTTTAGAGCAATTTTTGTGAAACAATAGATAAGTCAAAATGCATGTTATTTTTGAATATGAGTTCCATCCTGGAACAAATACAGCACAGACAGCTCGAAATATCAATGAAGTATTTGGGAAGGATGTGGCTAATGAACACACAGTACACTGATGGTTTGAGAAGCTCCATTCTGGTGATTTTAATCTTGAAAATGAGCCACGTGGATGACCTGAGACCAAGGTGGATAATGATGACCTGAAAGCTGTAGTGGAAGCAAATCCATCTCAACTTATGCGTGAATTAGCAACAAGGTTTGACGTTACTGTTCTGACAATATTGGACCATTTGAAACAAATTGGCAAGGTAAAGAATTTGGATAGATGGGTTCTCCATGAATTAAACAAGCATCATAAGAGAAATTGTCTCAATGCTTGTCTTTCTTTGCTGTCAAAAAGGTGAACCATTTCTACACTGTACTGTTATGTATGATGAAAAACGACTTCTTTTTGACAATTGCAAATGATTGGCACAATGGTTAGATAAAGATGAAATGCCAAAACACAGTCCAAAACTCAATATTCATCAAAAAAAGCTAATGGTGTCTGTTTGGGGTCCAGCGCTGGTGTTATTCACTATAGCTTCATGAAACCTGATCAATCCAGTACAGCAGATGTCTACTGCAACCAATTGGACCAAATGATGAGAATGCTTATGATTAAGCAGCTAAGATTGGTCAAGAGACAGGCCAATCCTCTTGCAAGACCACACTTAAGCACACATTGCACAAACAATGCTGCTCAAACTATAGCAGGTGGACTTGTAAACTCTGTGTCATCCACCGTATTCACCAGACCTTGTACCAACTGACTACCACTTCTTCCAGGCTTTGGACCACTTCTTGCAAGGAAAAATATTCAATTCTCCACAAGCTGTGGAAAACGCTTTTTGCGACTTCATTGCCACTCACTCTCCAGGCTTCTTCACTATTGGCATAAACAAGCTACCATTAAAATGGCAAAACTGTGTCAACAGTTTAGGTGCATACTTTAATTAATTGTACTGCTTCTTATTTGAGATATAATAAACTACACTTCTGATTCAAAATTGGACATTTCATATTTAATGACTACGTATTTTTTTTTATATATATACATGTGTGTAAGTTTGTGTTTATATGTGTATGTGTATTATGGTATACAAACATACATGGGTATATGTACATATTTCTATACTTACACATTTGTGAGTATACATTGTTATTTGCACCAAAACCACCTTCACCTAATTCTGCAATCATTATTAACTCAGAAAAGGGCTAAAAATGATGGCGGCATTTGAAAAAACTTTTCATTGAGGAATATTCCTAATGAATCAAACTAGATACATTCACATAATCACCATAGATAGGAGCTAATATCACCAGTTTTAACAATGACATGTCAGAAAGTAGGAAGTTCATAGAAAGGGGGAGGTGGGAGATGATGGGAGAAAGATGACAATGTGGAAGAGATGGCGAGAAACTCCCAGAGTAAAAGCTGTTTTGAAGTGCAATGTGCTGTGTGAACTCATGCTGAAACACAGCCTTCCTGTAGTGAGATGCAGGGATTGAAGCCCCCAGCACTAAGGAAGATAGAAATGGGACAAATTTTAAGGAGAGGAATAAGCAATGGTCAAAAAGGGATGAGCGTTTAATATGCACACAAGACATAGCCAGATGTTTGCTAGGCATCTAAAATGTTATATTTCCTATAACATACATGATAAACTTCCATTCTGAAGCACCTATTCTCTTCATAAAACATTTTTATAACTTGTTAATGCAAAATCTGACCTGACATAAACTCATTTTGTGGCAGAACTGACCTGAAAGGATGTAAGTCAATTGTAATACTTTAAAAATTTGCCTTAATGCCAAAAATTATTAAATAATTAATATGCCAGTGTTATATAATGTGGACTATATCCTCAATATTATCTTTCTAAAATCTGGAAATTCTGAATTCTGAAACATGTGACCTCAAGGGATTTAGACTAGAAGTTGTGGTCCTGTTTTAGAAACGATAAGATCTCAATATGTGGTATTTATTTTTATGTACCTGCCATTGCGCTAACCCCTTTTCAATTCTTCGTACATTTAGTCCTATTACACCCCTTCGAAGTAGATATGATGATCCTTGACAATGGATAAAGATATATAAGGCTTATTGAGGATTGTTTGCTTGCTCAAAGTTACCCAGTTCATAAACATCAAGAATGTCTTTCTGACTTTAAATGCTATTCTATGATTCTTTTCAGAAAAGTTTATGAGCATAAGTACAGGAGAAAATACCAAAATAAAGTGAAAAGAAGTCTATTTGTATGATATTGATGCTGAAGGATGTTGATCCAATCTGCCTTAAATCTGACAGTTTTTTTTTTAAGGGAGGCAGAAAAAAATAATTAACAATTTTAGAAAATAAAATACCTTCCAAGAAAACTTAGTTCATATTTACAGTTCCTAAATCAGCTTTGCAAAGACAGCTCTTGTACATTTTTAAAACTTCATATTTTCCTGATGCCTCAACATCCCCACAGTTTGTGAACACCCCCTTCTACCCAGGCAGCAAGATGTACCAGTGAGATACAGCTATTCTCTGCAGAAGTTGTCCTTCTTGCCTTACCCTGCTGTGACCTAATGATATTCAAATGTACCAATAAAGTAACCTCAGGCCTTTTGCTATGTACTCCCCTTACCCTAATAAAGGCACTTGCCCATGGGTCCTCACTCTCTCAGCTCCCTACTTGTTTGGCTGAGCCTGTTCCCCGGGAGCTCCTCCTATGGCCTCTTCTGTGGCCACCCATCTCTAGGACCTGTGAGTATAATAAACCCTTTAATTTCAAATGCCTCTCCAAGTGTGATCATTAAAGACCCTGCAATGGAGACTTACTTCCCCATTCTGAAGGCACTGTTCTTTGCTCTTTGACCCAGTTTTCGACCCTTAGTTAGTACCAAATCAATGATAAGTGAAGTTCATATATTCTTACCTTCCCATAAATTTTAACAAATATAAAATTATCAGCACCCTGGCTATAAGTCCTCCTTCACACAGAAGGTACTCAATAAATACATATTGAATGTATTACTGTTGTTTAGTTAACGAAAGCTTTGGCTTGGCTATATTTCTTTCAAGTGTATCACTAAGGCTCGAAGCTTTATTAGCAATAATAAATTGCAAAACTCCTCCTAAACAAAGTGGTTGAAAAATACCACTGTACTCTGTTACTTCCAGACATGCTTCTCTCCTAAAACTTAAAGGGCTTGTTTTGATAGCAGCCCCAAAGTAGCATCTCATCAAAAGATTCTTGAGATATGGAGAAACACTCTGTATCTCTAAATGAGCTATAATGCACACAGGTAGAAAGAATTAGAAACAATCAAGGGCAACATACATAACCTAAACATCTGTACCCCCATAATATGCTGAAATAAAAAAAATAAAAATAATAATAATAAAAAAAAGAAGTAGAAACAATCTGTTTCTATTTTTAAACAGAAATAAAATGGGACTGACTTTTTCACAAGTAAATCAAATGCTTAGCAATTTAATAACCAGCAGACACAAAGCTGTCGGCAATCATCAATTGTGCTAAATACATGGCATTAAGTTAATTGCAAGTTATGTGGCATCTTCATAGGATATATCTTCAAATGGTAGATTTAGGGACTTTCCCTTCTATGTTCTAATGATTTGGTTGGCCATATAATCCAATTAAACACTGAACATTTCTCCCTCTCTGCCTAGAAAAGTACCCACATTCAGCAATCTGAAATCAAATGGTTGTGGTGATCACTCTGCCACATACAGTGAGATGTGACAATTTAGAAAGACAATGGGTATGTTAATCTATTCAATGGAGTTCCAAAGCTAGTAGCATTCAAAAGAATAAATAAAAGCATAAGCTTTACAGCTGTGTAGACAGATGAGCCAAGAAGGGAACCAGTACTTTCATTCATTCCTTATTATCAGAAAACAATTCCTTTGCCAGCAGATTAGATCCTCTTTTTTATCTTGTTTATGTTGACTTGTCATTATTTTCTCAGTGTATACTACAGATCATACATTAAGGGACAACTCTAATAAGTTATATACTGCTGGGATCTGTCCCTCTGCCAAGGACAATTTGCACAAGACTTAAAAAGTCTACTTAAGGTGACTTTAGTTCCAGAATTTTCTGAGCAGGAACTTTATCTTCTGCTTGGAAGCATGCCCATACACTGTTACCGTAAATTTCTTTTGCTTCGATATTAGCAATGTATTTTAAATTGTGAGTTGTAGGTCGCTTGCAGTTTTCAGAGGATGGAGGTGCTTAAATGGACACCTTTCAAAAAGAAATTTGCCCTTCAGACCTGCTCTGGTAATTTTGTTTCTCCATGTCCACAAAGAATGTATTACTAATGTAAAGCTAACACTGATGAAAAGCAATGAAAGAATCAAGTATAATCACATTCAGGAATGAAAATAATTTCATTATTTTTATCATTTTCAATCACAACTCCATCAATGGGTCTATTCATTTTCTTATTCCTTAAATTGTTTATCTTACTTTTTAAAATGTGAAATATCTAAGTACATCCAATTTTTCAAAGAATCACCTATTAGATATTTTTATCAATGCCATTCATGTTTAGATTTCAAAATAATAGCACCTGCTTTTGTATTTGCCATTTTTTCTTTTCTTCCTCATAATCTCTGTTCTTTACCTTTAGCTAAATATTTGATTATTTTATTTAATCATTTCTTTTATCAAAGAAAATAAAATAACTTAAAGCCATGCCTTTTTTAAAAATGTATTTTCTAAATAATGTATTACTGAATTTTTGCTTAAAACACCACAAATTTATTATGTCACAGTTCTGGTGGTCAGAAGTCTAGAATGGGTATCACTGGGATAAAATCAAAGTGTCGGCAAGACTAGGTTCCTTCTAGAGGCTCTAGGGGAGAATCAATTTCTTTGCTTTTTCTAGCTTCTAGGAGCTTCCTGTGTTACAAATTTCACGGCCTCCCTTCCACCTTTAAAGCCAGCAATGTCCAGTCAAATTTTTCTCACATCACATCACTCTACCACTGCCTCTCCTGCCTCCATCTTCCACTTACAAAGACCCTTATGATGATACTGTGCCACCCAGATAGTACAGAATAAACGCCTCATCTCAAAGTCAGCTGATTAGCAATCTCAATTAGATCTATAACCTTAATTTTTCTTTGTCATGTTCAATGGATTGAATGTTTGTGTCCCTCCAAAATACATATGGTGAAATCCTATCCCCTCTACCCTCTCTTATGATGATATTAGGACGTGGGGCCATTGAGAGATAATTAGGTTGGATCCCTCAAGAAAGGGAATGGTGCCTCTAAAAAAGGATCCCAGAGAGCACTCTTTTTCCAAAATGTGAGCATATAATGAGAATTCAGCAGGCTGTAACCCAGCGGGGGGCCCTTACCAGAACTTGACCATGTTGACATGCTGATCTCAATCTTTCAGATTTCAGAAATGTGCGAAATAAATTTTTGTTGTTTATAAACCACCCAGTCTATGGTAATTTGTAATAGCAGCCCAAACTAAAGCATCTTACTATATTCACAGACACCCGGGATTATTGGGTGCCATCATTCTGCCACCATAGAGGCTTTTGTTCTAAACTGTGGGAGTGAAAATATAATTCTTACCATGATCTCAAATCATCATATTTTAGATAATACTGACTATGAAGATAGAAAGTAAGATAAATTTAAAATATAGAAATGTAAATGAGATGGATGGTGAATTGGCGATGAGAGAGCATGGAGTGTGGGCAATTTCAAAGTACATAGGGAAGTTCTCTTAAAGAAACGAATGACAAGAAGTTAATTAAGCAGACATCTAGGGAAAGGGCACTTCAGACAGAAGGATTAAAAGGTACAAAAACTAGAAATAAGAATGAGTTTGGAATATTCCTAAAACAGAAAGAAGGTGATGGAATGATCATGAGACAAGAAAAGAGTAATATCCAAACTCCTTGACATGGTTGACATGATTTTGTGCAATCTGGTCCCTGCCTATTTCTCCATCTCTTCTTTTGTGTGGTGGTAAGCCACTGGACAAGTTTAAGTAGTGTTTTAACAATAGTTTTATATTTTGGAAAGTTCACTTTGGCTGCTTTATGGAAAATGAGTTATAGGGGACCAGAAAGGAGTTAGTGAAACCAATGATGAGCTGATCGAACGGCTCAGGGAGAGAGGGTGGTGGCAATGGAGATAGGGAGTGGTGGACATATTTATGATATTATTTGGAGGTAAATTCTGCAGTGGGGGTTCTCATCCTTGGGACTATTGGCATTTTGGGGCAGACAATGTTAGTTGTAGGAGACTGCACTGTGCATTCTTGAGAACCACTCATGTACACAATGGGGTAAAGGCTTGAATGAAGAGTGTGAGGGAAGAAGAGGAATCCAGGATAGCTCTCGAGGGTCAAGCTCTCATAAGCGGGATTGCACACTCTCTTTTCTTTTGTTCTCAGTGCACTTAAAGTTGGCTTTTGTATAAATTAGAAGAATGGTGATATTGAAGACTTTAAGAGAATCTACAAAAAGTGTTTATAATGAAAGCTAAAAACACGTTCTAAAAAAGTACTTCCCGCAATAATAAAATGGCACACTTGACTCTTTGGAGGTGAAATTTTATGGGCCTCATTCCTCAGATACAAAATAACCATTTTGGGTTCTATTATGTCTAAGGTGATTCCATTTCTAACTGCTAATCTCTAGGCTTCAATTCCACTTTTAAAGACCTTACTTTGATTGATTGATAGAAGAGGGGGAAAAGAATCTGGGAGGAAAACAGCTTCTGAGATATATACCAAAGTTTGCTAAAAATTTTTATGCACAAAACAGGAAAATCAGTGATTTTGCTCACCTAAAGCATAAGACTCTAATAAATACTTGTTTTTGCATTTAACTTTTATTGCTGCTTACTTAAAATTATATGACTTTTCACTACAACTCGATTGTGAATTTCTCTATGGCATAGACTGCATTTTATTCTTTGTACTTCCTGGCACAGAGGTAGTCATAGTGGATATTTATTGATTTTTGTGTCCAGAATAGCTCATACCTACCTGCCCGCCTCCAGCTTCTGTGAAATCCCCTTTCAATTCGTGGGATTCTACAGAAACTTGCCAATCAATCTAAAGCTTTCTAGATCCACTAATGAAACCACTCTAATCTCCTGATCAGCGTGACTGGCCCAACATAGAGCACTGTTTATCCTTGGACTAATCAGCAGTCCTTTCTTAATGTTTCTTCTTATAATTATCATTTTTAATTTGACTTTGAATAGCATAAGCAGAAAGGATAAGACACTGAGCTTTAAGCACTTGTATGTAGGACTCCTACACTGTGAGAATGCTGGTCTGAAGACCCTGACATTCAGAGAGAAGAGAAAATAAGAGTTACAGGATTTGTACTTTTCTGGAGCCATCACTAAGACTAGCTCCTTTCTAGGTCAAGTAAGTCAACAAATTCCTTACGGTTAAGTTTTCTTGAGTCAGGCTATTGTCTCTTGCCAAAAACCAAGAGTTCTGCCTGATACGGTAAAAAGTTAAAAAAATGATTATTAATGGCAATGTTGTTAGAAGTAAAAGTTTCGGGTATGGTTTTCCTCTCTTTCTAAACTTGAGAGAAAAAAATGTAATAAAGTTATTTAAGAGTAATATTTTCTAAAACATCTCATTTATAAGAAAAAATAAAGAGCATTATTTAAGGGGATATGAATGGGAAGATAAAAAATATCGGGGGTTGAGTGAGAGTGGATTGGCTCTCTGGGATTTACTTGAAATCCATTCATTCATCAGAATGTTGCTAAATGGCTCCCTATGGAGAACAAAGCTGGAGAACAGTTTGAAGAGATCAAAGCTACAGGGAGAACAGTGCCCTAATCATACAGAGCTTAGAGTGTAACTGCTTATTTATTAATAATTAAACAATTCACTCATTAGTTCATTCATTTATTTAGCCAATTGCACGTTGAGTCCCTACAATGTGCCAAGAACTGTTACAGATGTTGTGGACAAAATATGTTCCTTTCTTCAAAGAGTCACAAGTCTCAAATAGAAATCCAACAGAGACAAGCAAGTAATGCAAACTGAGTTGCCACCCGTTACAGGACAATAAGAAATAGTGGTGGATTAGGAAAATTTGTGAGCCCAAGCTCTTAAAATATTCAAAATACCTAATATAGGTGTTTGGGGTTTGGTTTTTGGTTTTCTTGTTTGTTTCACAAAAAGTATGTCTGGGGGCTGGATATAGGCTGTACAACTTTTGGACTCTCTGGCGTCCATCCTTTGGTCTTAATATATAAGTAAATAATTTAATGTCATGTAAAAGTTTCTCCAGGGGAGGAGACTGTTGAGTTCTCTGAATTAACTTATGAATGGCATCCTGGAAGAAGTCTTACCTGAATGATAAGTAATGAGTACACATTACCCAAGTAAATGGAGAAGAGCATCCCAGAATGACGAACAAGTTATTCCGAGGCCTGGACGTTAGGGCTGGTCTTGGAACTCTGGGAATATGCAAAATCTTTCATATGTCTCAAACACAGTGTCTCAGAAAACAATGAAAAATAAGGCTGCAGAGTTTAGCCTGTTAGTAAGGTTATATCCAAGCTCATGGGCTCATTGGTACAACAGAATAACCTCAAATCTAACATATTTAAAGATAGACTGAAAAAAAGAAAACCAAAGAACACCTCGTAATGCTGAGTTAAGACTTGCAACGCACTGCTGTCTCAAGAGATTTTCTTCTGCTGGCTAAACCTCTTATGTTTGGCACAGAACAACATTGTCAAATATAAGCTTGATTCCAGAAGGAAAAATTAAGATACTCTAGTCCCAGTTATTTACTACAACTGTGCTGAATCTAGATACCTGCTTACCTGACAATAAGCACAGAGAATGTCCTTAGGTTTTTCTAAAAAAACTCACTATTTGGCCTAAACACATTAGTAAAACTAATAGGTATCACGACAAAAAAGTCTAAAAAAAAAGGAAAGAGAAAGAAAAGTGGTTGATTAGATTAGATTGATTCGATTTTAGGTTTACTCTTTTTACTTTATGTTTATATAAATCCCAATTTACACTCAATAGATTAGATGCCCTTTGATGGAGGAAACGATTTCTCATTTTTTTTTCTACTCTCCATATATTGAACAGTCAATGTATTAAGCTCAATGCCTATTCTTAAATGTGTTCAGACAATATTAGCCAACTGAATTGAACATTGTATTAGTTACTACTGCTACATTAACAAATTAACCCCCAAAATTAATAGCTTAACACAACAAATGTTTACTATTGCACAAATCCTGTGGGTTGGAGATCTGACAGTGACTTGGCTGGTGGATCTGGCCCAGGCTCTCCCACAAAGCAACAGTTGAAGTGCTGGCTAGGGTTGTGATCATCTCAAGGCTCAATGTTGGGAGGACTCGCATCTAAGCTCACTCATGTGATGTTGGTTGGCGGGCCTGAAAACATCCCTCTCAACCTCACGCCCGTAGTCTTCTCCACAGAGCTGCCTAAAAAATCTGGTAACTGCAATCCAAGCAAGAATGTGAGAGAACACCCAACATAGAAGCCACAGTTTTTTAATAGCCTAATCTCTGAAGGGATGGCTCCTCATTTATAAGTGAGTTAGTAACTCCAGCCCACACTCAAGGGCAGGAAATTACCCAAGGGCATCCATACCAGGAAATGGGACTCATTATGAGCCACCTTTGAAATTGCCTGCCAAAAACATTTTAAAGGGAAGCTGGGAAATAGAATACACTGCTTCTCTGAAAGAAATCAGAATACTCTTACTGAGGAATTAGCCCACAGTGAATATTGGAAAGAAAAGTATTGTAGATTGAGCAAGTTTGTATAAGGTCATGCCCTGTGAGATGTGAATTCACCTGGTGACTCCCCAAACCATCAATGAAATCAACCTCAAATGGGTAGGGTGACTTTAATGGATTTTGGTGAAAATCAATAAAACAACTGACTTTTATGGTTAGTTAATTTGTATCTATATCTATCTATATCTATACATCTATGTGTATATATGGCATGGAAGCAAGTGAGATAAGAGAACATAGAAGCACAGAGGTAGAGGAAAAAATGAAGTATCGTACACCAGAAACTCACAGAAATTTTGGAAGAATACAGAGAATCATAGAGCTGTGGAATTAGCGTTGAGGTCTGTTGTAACCAGACATAAGGAACATAGAGATTTCTGATGACTTCTCAGATGAATATTTATTTGTGAAATTGCATTTCAATGTCAATTTCTCCTGGTAGACAGAAAGGAGACTCCACAATGCAGTGGGCTATATTTTTTTAGCCAAGCCAATGGAATTGAAAATCAGATTTTTGGAGAAGAAAAGAAACTGAAATAAGCAAAGAAATAATTGTTTTTTCTAATTCTTAAGACAATGCTTGGTACAAAACCAGAGGCTTTTTTTTTTTGGTGGACTGAAAGAAGGAATGAAAGAATGTGTTTACACATCTTGTCTCTGCAATGGAGAGACGTATCATTTTATGATTGCCTTTCTTTCTGAACGAAGTAGCTGCAGGCTATTGCATTAGACACCATCACTTATTCTTGCCACAACATACATTGCCTCCTGACAAATTGTACAGAAGCCTATAAGGGACTTGGCATAAAAGCCTTGCTCAAAAGGATGACTTGCAGCCCAATCGTCCTCTCACAATCAGAGTCATACGGAGAAGCAATTAGTTGAAGTCAGCAAAGTACAGAAGCAGAAGAGACAATGACCAAACCTGCCCTAATGATGAAACACTAGAGTAAGTACTAGTTAGAGATCAGATCACTAAACCCTCAATTTTGTGTAAATCATCATGAGAGAGACTAATTTTTGAACAGAGATTCCAATTCACAGTGAGAATTGACTGTGACTATCAAGATTCAAGGCTGTTTTCTTCCTTTCTGGCTTCTTTTTTTTTTTTTTTTTTTTTTTAACTGTCCTGAGTCTGCTGGCATTAAATTCCCATTATCTAAGCTAAAAGAGTGTGTCTCTGGCACTTGGCATTTTGTATATAAGTAAATATTATTAAAGCCCTGTATTCCTTAACAGCAAAAATCATGTAGTATTCTTTTGGGAGAGTTTTCCTTACCCCTCACTTCTCCCAGTGGGCTGTTCACGTGGTAAGTTCTTTGTACCCCACATTAGATGGCAAACTGCACGAGGGAAGGAATTATATTTATCTAATTCACTAATGTATCCTACATAGCAAAGTCGCTGAAGTATTGTAGGTTCTTAATAAATATTCATCAAGTGACTATTTAATGAATTGGCATCATTTTTGAAGCCTCATTATAAACAGGATATGAATTTTCATTCTCTCTTGCCCTGATTTAATAGGCTCAAATTCCTTTAATAAATCATGCATTGCATAAAAAATCCTGTCATTAAAGGCAAAGACACATCATATTCTGTTTGCTATTTCTTTCTTTCTTTCTAGCCATTGATGATTTTGAGTTTCAACAGTTATGACATCCAGAGTGGACCTTTCACTCAAAATTTCAATGAAATTGAGAATCAGATTTTTGGAGAAGAAAAAAAATGTGAAATAATCAAGGCAATTCTTAGCTTTTCAGTTTTATGTAAGAGCATGAAAGGGCTTTTGTGACTTGCTTGCCCTTTATATATAACTTCTTTTTATAAGTAAATGTGTCAAATGCCTCTTGTGCTCCATCTCACATTCTCTCCAGCTACCTTCTGATCCAACTATTGCTGTAGGAGACCAGCTTCCCACAGGTGTAACCTGGTGACACTTTCACCTGAGCTGCATCATTTAATTGTCCATTTCTTCCCTAGATCTTTTCTAAAAAGACATCTGTGTGCAATTGCCAAAGACTCAGACAACTCTTAACCTAGAAGAAATATGACACCCTATATTGGGATTCTCCAGAGAAACAAAACCAATAGGCTCTATCTATCTATCTATCAATTGATTGATATATTCTAAAAAATGGGTTCATGACATTACAGAGACTGGCAAGTCCAAAATCTACAGAGCTGATGTCCCAGTTCCAGTCAAAAGTTGGCAGGCTGATCCCAAACCAGGAAGAACTGAGGTCCTTAATAGAAGGCCATCAGGCAGGAGAATTCTTTCACTCAGGATAAGGTTAGCATGTTTTTTTTTGTTTTGTTTTGTTTTCTATTCAAGCCTTTGACTGATTGAATAAGGCTCACCCACATTATTCAGGTCAATTTGGTGTGCTCATTCTATGCATTTAAATATTAATCTCATCCAAAAACACCCCCATAGAAACACACAGAATAAAGTTTTACCAAATATCTGGGCACCCTGTGGCCCAGTCAAGATGACACATAAAATTAACCATCTCATAGCCCATGGGGAAAATTGTGAAACTGGGAAATGAAAGAGTGTATAAATGTTCCCCTGTTCCATCCTTCAGGTGATCAATCGTGAGGCATGTTGTACATGACCCCTCAGGAGTTCCCAACAAGAATAAGCCCTGGTGACCAACATGTGAACTCACCCAGCTGTTGGCTTCCTCCCACCCCTGTGCCCGTTTCATCCTTTTCCACATTCCACTCTCCCCTGCATGTCCTCCATCACTTTCTAAAATAAATTAACTGTATTGATATTTCAGGCACTGCTTTCCTGGGGGAAAAGAGACAGCTAATATGACAAGATAATCAGAACATTGTTTCATATATGTCCTGTTGACAATGCAAAATTACCTTTGACATATGATATATTTTGGTCTCCAAAATGCTCACTACTTAAGCAGTACCTTTGGGCCTCATTTTCAAACATCTGCAAAGGAAGATTTGCCTATAAAGGTGATAACTCCCTGAGTTAGTTTCCACAAACCAAACAGAACCTTAAGAAACAGATCTATATTTCTTCACTAGACTATAAGCTTCCTCAAGGCAGAGAATGTGTCTATTTTGGCCAGGGATAATGCCTAAATGTCAGACATGTTGAATGAAAGGCCATAAAGCTAGTAAAGTGGGAAGTCATACTAGAAATTAGAATTTTCTGACCTTAAAGTCCAAGACAACCCCCTGACCTTTTGCTCCTGATGTGTTCTTTAGGAAAATGTTCTTTGGCTTGTTTTGATTACCCCATTAATGCTAGCCCCTTAGATTATGAAAGTCATAAAAGTAAAATAATTGTGATATAGAATACCATACTTCTGTCTTGTTAAAATTAATCAGACACATAAAACTGACCCTCAGCTATAAAATAAAAAACAAAAATAGTACTCCATGCTCCAAAATAGTTGAGAATTCACAATGACATCCTGTATTGGTTGACATTCACACTCATTATGTTAATAATCAGTAACACTAAGTTAGCATCATATAGACTCTTAATTGTATCATGTTAGTTGTACCTCTGGTGGTATCTTGCTTATTAGTATATAAGTTGACCAGGCTCAATTACCTCCAAGAAATTTTGTTGATTTTAACAAGAGCCAATCAGAGCCTGTCAGCAGGATGTCACTATATCAAATTAATGTGAATTTAACTTAAATCAAAGAAACTTAAAGCTTCAGGTAATTGTTAACAAATATGGTTAGACACTTTGAACTTTCTTTTTTAAACAATGAATCCTAATAGTTTTATGAATACTTCAAGTCTGGGGGTTTTATGTTTGGAAAAGCTGACCACAAAGACTGTAGTTCATATGCTGATATAATAAATATATTCCTTTTGATAGTTGGGACATATTGAAAGAAGAAGATAATTCTGAGTTTATGATTCCATACAAACATTAATCCATTGTCTCCAGTTCCTCCTATCCCCCTTACTAAGGCCGATGGTTGTAGAACATCGAAATGGCTATATTATCCATTTATGAATAATAAGAATTTTGGGGCCGGGCACGGTGGCTCACGCCTGTAATCCTAGCACTCTGGGAGGCCAAGGCGGGCGGATCGTTCTGAGCTCAGGAGTTCGAGACCAGCCTGAGCAAGAGTGAGACCCCGTCTCTTCCAAAAAAAATAGAAAGAAAATTAATTGGACAGCTAAAAATATATATAGAAAAAATTAGCCGGGCATGGTGGCACATGCTTGTAGTCCCAGCTACTCGGGAGGCTGAGACAGTAGGATTGCTGGAGCCCAGGACTTTGAGGTTGCTGTGAGCTAGGCTGACGCCACGGCACTCGCCCCAGGCAAGAGAGTGAGACTCTGTCTCAAAAAAAAAAAAAAAAAAGAATTTTGGAGTCTGACTCTGTGGGTTTGAATATTGGTTTACTTTCTTATTAGCTGTGTGATCATGACCAAGATATTTAGCCTCTCTGTACCTATTAGAGGCTGAATGTTTGTTTCTCCCCAAATCATAGGTAAACCCTAGCCCCCATTGTGATGGTAATTGGAGATGGATCCTTTGGGAGGTAATTAGGTTTAGATGAGTTTGAATGTGGGGTCCCTGTGATAGGATTAGTAACCTTACCAGAAGAGACACCAGAGAGATCGCTAGCTCTCTTTTAGTACTCACACAAAGAAGAGACCATGTGAGCATTCGGTGAGATGGCAGCCATCTGCAACCCAAGGGGAAAGCCTTCTCCAAGAACTGACCATGCTGACACCTTGATTTCAGTCTTCCAGCCTCCAGAACCATGGAGAAAATAAATTTCTGTTGTTTACACCACTCAGTCTATGGTATTTTGTTACAGCCCCTAAGAAGACTAAGACAGTACTTGAGATTCCTCATCTGTAATATTTTACAGAGCAATAGTATGTTTTAGCCTATGGTACTATTGGAAGAATTAAATAAGATAAATGAGAACAGTACTTAATATGAAGTAAGAAATAGAATTTAAGTTGTTTTTATTTCCTTACTTAGCAATAGGTTTGAATTTAATCTGTCTTTGAAATTATCGTGAGTTTAAAAATTAAGATAGTCTCAGAATTGAGATATTTCAAAGGCTCTTATTTTCTCTTGAAGAAGAGATGTGATCATTGTCTTCATGTTTTTCTAAAGGATTTGAGAATGCTGAGGTCTATAAATAAAATCCCTTGAGTTAAGCCTGCATATATGACTTCTAACTGGATTTTCCTATTCACTGTGTTCCAGCAGGTCAAACATGTAATATCAGGAAAAAAAAATTTCCAATAACAGTGAAGAAATGCAGTTAAACAGAGCAAACTCAAGATTATTTTTCTTAGCGATGTGCAGATTTTCAGGTGAGAAATTAGAGATGCACCATGCTTACTCTAAGCAGGAAAACACACAGGGAGCTTACATGGAATGAGCCAACTTATTCTGGAATGTCAAATCTGAAACTCCTGACAAAATGGCATCAGGCATTAAGTTATATTCTAGAGAGAGGATGACACTGAATATACCTTGACAGTCCATCTGGTAAATGTGAATGTCATTTAGCAGTCTCTTTTCCAATGAATGGCATGCTAACATCTCAATAAAATCAGCATGCAGGCTGGGTGTCAATCATCCCATGACTTCTCAGTTTCCAGGGGACTTGTCTCATCTGTAATAGCATGGAAAAAATTGCTCTCTTTCTTAACAGACGGAAATATTAGAGAATCCAGTAACATAACCCAGAATACCATCAATAAATAAATTGTGCTTGGAGAGTGGATCTTGGAAAATGTTGGCTGACTGTTCTCTTAACAAATTAATATAATCATAACCTTTTAATATTTATATTCTTTAGTATATCTGTTGTAGACAGAAAAATAGTCCAATAGCTATCAACAATTTCCTTCTCCCTTGCTAGTCTTTTATAACAGAAGCTGGAAATGCCATTTACTTATTTATGTGTTGAGTATTCATAGACTGGTTTGGCCTAATGAAACGTAAGAAGTCTAATGGGGTAATGGGATAAAAGAAGACACCCACTTCAGGAAAAGGGCTTTTTTTTTTTCCTATAACTTCTCCAACCCACATGCCTTTAAAAGTAAAACCCTTCCTGCCTTTAAAAGTAGACATGATGCCTAAAACTACATCAACCATCTTGTGATCTAAGGCAGCTGCTCCAGTTCCTACCTGACAATGCCAGAAGCTGGACTTTATCAGTAAAGTTAGGAAGATCGACAGCTCAAATAGAGACTCCCTGTAGTAGGCAGAATTTTGGCCCCCATGAACTTCACTCCCTGCCATTATACCTATGAATATGTTACTTTACACGGCAAAAGGGACTTTGCAGACGGAATTAAGTTACAGACTTTAAAATAGAGAGATTTTCCTGGTGGGCCCAATGTAACTACTTGAGCCTTTGCACAGACAGGTTTTTCTGGTGGGAGTCATTCGGAAAAATTCAGTAGAAGAGGAAGGCAGAGGAGAGATAAGGTGACAGATTTGAAGATGAGGTGGATTTGACCTATCATGTTAGCTTTGAGCCAGCGAATACAGGTGGTCTCTAGAAGCTGAGAACAATCCTTAGCCAACAGCAATCAAGTAAACAGTCCTACAGTCAGATGGACCTAAATTCTGCCAACAGCCTGAATGAGCATTGAAGCACATTCTTCCTGAGATCCTCCAGTAAGGAAGTAGGCTGGCCAATACCTTGATTTCAGTCTTGTGAGGCTTTGAGCAGAGAAATTAGCCAAGCCTACCAGACCTTTGACCTAGACACAGACCTATGAGATACTATATTTGTGTTTTCTCAAGCCACTAAGTTTGTGGTGATTTGTTATAGCAGCGATAGAAAAAATAATACATTTCCCCAAAACACATTTATTCACTAACATGTTATAGAAAATAGGTCATTCTGGGGGTTCAAATTACTAAATCAATGACAATAAAAACAATGGTAATAACAACTAATAATGACTGTTTCTTATTGTTATGTGTCATATTCCGTTCTAGGACAAACAGGAAAGAGTAGAGCACTGTTTCTTGGAGGTTTATGTCTTAATTAAACAGCTAATAAATAAATGCACAAGAAAAAATATTTCTAAGTATTATACAGATCATTAAAATAGGGCAGTTTAAAAGCAGATTACTTGTCAAATAATTTAGATTGTATGGTCAGGAAAAGCCTCTTTGTGGAGGTAATATCAAAGTGAAATCCAAATGACAAGAAGAAACAAGCTAATAAAAACCTTCTGAGGAGGGACATATAGGCCCATTGATAGAAATAAACTCGGAATGTTTGCTGTCGGGTGTGTGGAACCACGGTGGATGAGAAAGAGACAGAAGGGAAGAAAGGGGTGAAGTCTGAGACTAGGGTAGGGGAAAGATTAGATAGGGACTCAGAGGCCATGAACAGTTTATATTTTATTGTTGGGGTAATGGGAAGTCAGTGGAGGGCAATGATCCAAATTATTTTAAAATGATAACTGATGTTGTATAGAACATGCATGATGAAGGCTGATCAGTAACAATGGAAACAGGTCACACCAGGTATTAGGATTTACACCAAGGTTACCACTGGGGTGCTGGAGCTCAGTGGATGGTTTCAGGTTGTTGGGAGGCAAATTAAATAGGACTTTCTGGAACATCTTTTGTGGAAATGGGGGTAAGAGTAGACTCAAGAATAACTTTTAGATTACATTTTTAGTTTGAGCACCTGTGTAGAAGGTAATTCAGGAGATTAAGGAGGGAAAGAACTGAGAAAGCTTAGCCAATGGGGTGAATAATGAGAGAAACTAATTCTGCTTTGACTATTTTAATTTTGAAATACCTGTTAGCTATTCTAAGGATAATTTGAACATCTATTGGGCAATATTCTCCAAACTTAATTTTTACACATTACTCATTTTTTGTGTGATTTCTTTAAACTACTTGCACTGTTCCTTATTTATTTCTTTTTCTTTAAACAAAATCAATTTTCCCTTATAAAAACGTGTTTTCAAGGGAAATGTTAAGGCAAATAGACACTATATTCACTTTATTTTTGCAATAGTGATATGAAAGGAAGGTGATCATAAAAATAAATACATTGGTAAAAAAAAAACTTACTATTTTGACTTTTAGTTTCTGTTGCCTGCCTAAGGCTCTGAACATGTAATCAGATCACTTGGTTGAGATTAGCAAGTATTAATTTGATGTGAAAGTCACAATAGCTACAAAATAAGTCATGTCTTTTCAGTCTCTTTAATTCCTATAGATTATTTCTAAAACATTTTTCCCCTTCTAGGTGATTCAAAGTGCATAATGCCATATCTATGTGCCACCTAAATTCTTCTCACTTAGCGCCTAAAATCATTGATGGTACATGATCTACACTTTGGGGATACTGCTATACGTCTAGTAGATGTTGAATCATACATGATGAGGGTGAGCCCTAATTATAACTCACAGTTATAACTCTTATTTTTCTGACTCTCGAGCATTTGAAGGACACGGCACATACTTTCTCAATAAATGTTGCTTTTAAAAGAGATTAAAATGTTATTATGTGCCAGGCACTGAAATGATACTTGTATGTTATCATCATTTTTAAGCCAAGAAAAATTTGTTAAACTGACTGACTACCCTTTTCCACTCACTGAGTTGGCCCTGCACCCCTAGTTTATAAATCAGATTGCAATTTCCTATAATTCTTCAGACTAAGCTAAAAATAATTTCTCTACACAAAGCACTTTCCTGGCACATCAGTGCTTAAATCACAGATACGCTTTGTTCACGATCTCGTTCTCTGGCTATATAGACAGGAATGGGGTAAAATTTGTTTGGTTTGTGGGATGTATCAAAATATTCTCCTTTCACCAGTTTGACCCCTGCCATTCCCACTCTCATTGAAACAGCTTTTGACATGGGTTCTTCTCCAGGGGTGATTTCATACAAATGTAGAATACTAAGCAATCTTCATTTTGTTTAATATGAAAATGCTGAATAGACTCTGTTTAGAAGAGATGATTAAATTATTATAAAGCACCTAATTGCACTTTGCTTTCTAGACATAACTGTGGGCTTATATGTATGTGGGGATTGGAGTGGGGAGACTGGGTACTGGTAATTTCTGTACTCAAATATTTCTCCCAAGGCCAATGAGAAAACAATATTGGTCCAATATTTTGGTTCTCTGCATTCTGACTAGTCTCAGTCCATCATCTAGGTATGAGGAATTGCTAATTAGATTGGCTAATTATAACTGATTGAAACAGCTAGTGAGAAACGTTACTACATTATAAAAAAAGGAGGTGATAAAGTCTCGTTCATTCTTCCTCTTCTTGAACGCTTGCACAGCAAAAGCCTTTTAAGCTACTGGCAATGAATTTGTGAGCTAACATGGCTGGTCCTGTCTTAACAAGCCCAGCCATCATTCTCAAGTTTCCAGTTCCTGCACAATGATTAGATTAATAAATCAAACAGGGTCTGTGTGGGCATCTGCAAATTGAAGGAATACAGAGTTGGAATTCCTGTTGCCTTTTCAGACCAGGTCTTGTTCTCTAATTCAGTTTCATCGGAGAAGCTCTCTACCTGAGGAAGAGGACTGTGGAGTATGATGGTGGAATATGTAAGAGGTATTGGCCCAACCATTAATAAAAAATAACTTAATTACTGTTTGGGATGGGTATTTGGCTTATGAAACCTACCATTTAATCTCTTCTAGGATTTTCTGCTTAGAAACATTTACACATGAAAACAAAAGCCAAATCCCTAACACTATTTCAGGTTATATTTGCAACATAAACACATGCCTTGTTTTTTCTTTCACAATTGCACACGGAGTCCACAACTTGCAGTCCATTGTGCATCCAATGGAGGCTACATATTCACTTCCAATTATTTCCATTTTTGACTCAAGTATATTTCTTTTTTCATAGACCTATACTTTTTATTCTTAGTATTTGTATTATTTTTCTGTTTCCCCATTCGAAGCCTAATGCAATGAAATATAGGCATGCTTGTACAAATTTTGTTTTATGTAAAAAATATACTTCTCTAGCAATCACAATAGGTAACAAAACTGAAAATTAACGGTGCCTCGGAGCACCATCATAAGCTAACTCAAAATATTTATTTATCAGCAAACAAATTTGGTGTTCAAAAGGCATTAGCAAAATATAAAAGTATGAAAAATGAACACTTGTCTTGATTTGAAATCAATTGGAAGAAAATCAATGACCTATGGCACAGAAACCCCGTTCCTGCCTCTAAAACCTTAGTATTGTTGCAGTGGATTCATGAATCATAAGTACATAAATATCTTCTCAATCAGAAAACACTAACACTGGAATGGTTGGTCTTTTAAATGGTTTTGTTTCTAGTATTTGGCTAAAACTACACACTTTGGATGAGAAGCAGCAGTGTCTTCCCACTTCGGATACACTGTATTAGAAACTCTGTGGATGCAGCCTAGAAATCTATGTTTCCAAAAGGCCACCAGTTGATTCTGATACACACTAGTTTACAAAACATGAATTTATAAAAGGTATAAAGGAAGCATTATTTTTGCATCAATGCTTATTACTGAAATTTATTCTAACAACCTAATTGTGGATTATGGAAATGTCTAAAGATTTATCCAATAGGATGTTCATCACGGAATTGTTAAATCATCAATCATAATAAAGCAATGAATGTCCTATATAAAAAATAACGGCATAGGGAATATTAATTATTTGTGATTAATACAAAGAAATTTTTAAGTAATTAAGTCTAAGATCATCCTAATTTTCTCAAAAGTATGCAGATGACTGCATACAAAGGTCAAGGATGTTCAAGAAAATAATAAAAATATCTAAAAAGTTGACATATACTTGGGATCAGAAATGCCCATAATTTTTTTTCTTTATATAAGGGTTTTTGTCAAGAGTTCTATAACTAATATATAGGATATGTGTTTACACGTATTAATATATACATATATGCATATGAACGTAAGTGGATATATACATAAATATGTTTTATCATTTGTTTTCAATTGCAAATGTTTGAAAAAGCTTGTTTAGATAATTTTCCACAGCTTGACCCATCTGAACATATACCCTATGTAGCCTTCCTCCTGGTTGTAAAGTTATGGAAAATATTTACATTTAATGTGAATATAAAATCAAAGTTTACTACTCATTCATGCATTACATGTGCCACTGTTTTAAATTTGACACATTTGCTAGATAATAATATTGATATATTTGTGATTGAGTATTATACACGTAGAACATCAGAATTTTGTAAGACTTACTCCTATGGAAACTAAAATTATGCTTTATAAATAAGATGTGGTCCTGAGAAAGAGGATGCTATACATAATAAATACTTGAGATTGATGATTTATTTTGTCCAGCAAGCCTATGTTTTCATAAAATTAATGCTAATTTGAATAACTAAAATTCCTGAAGTTCTCTCCCTATATAAATTTCTTTGGTTTTTCTTTTATTTATGCATTCTATGGAAGAAAAAGTCTTGGCAGAGTCCAAGATATGGTAATGAGGTCTTGAGGTTTTCTCTTTATATTTACTTAAGTAATTTAATCATTATCATGTTTTCAAGTATTTTCAAGTATCAATCTGCTTTTTGTTTAATGCCCTTTTGCTGTCCATTCTGTTTCATGAAAACTACAGTTAGGGATTTCCTGTTCTCCTGTTCTTGAAGGTATCTTAAAACTGGAAAGAGTGACCAGTGGATGCAACTTCAAATGAATGGATGTTTTCAGCTTCCTCACATGTAACAAGTTTTGTTCCTAGACGCCAAATATACAGCTATGTGTTTCTTTTGCAACAAATAAAAGTAGGCTATGGCTTCCAAAACATTAAATAAAAATGGTTTCCCAGGAGAAATAACAAACTGCTTGCAAAACAAAGAACATAGTCAAAATTCAGAGATATTATTTGAAGTTTTTCATCTACCCGTGACCACCGCGCATTCACATTCTCCAGGCTTTTTTTTTCTTTTTATTGGTTCTAGTTATAAGAATGAGTCCAAATGTTCTTTAGGTGACCAAACTACTTCACAAATCTCATACATGATGGTTGGAAAGCCCATCATTTTTCTCTGATATTTTAGTTTAATTTGTGAGACTCATGTTTTCTTGTTTTCCAAATCGAAATGACTGTTGAAAATAATTTAAAAACAAAAAAATATGATTTATCATGATCATTTCATTCATCACCAACATCATAAGAAGGCTAAAACTATCAATGTGGTATAATTTATAGCAAATTAGTATACCTACATAAATACTGTAATGTATAGTATTATTAGTTAATGATAAACTAATTATTTCTTTTCATAATAAATTTTGATTTGGAAGACAATGCTCAGACCATCCCCGCATATCCCTGTATCCAATGGATATAAGATACTAGAAAGTGCTCAGAGTGGCCAGCCATTCCAGTTTGCCCAGGTATAAGGGATTTCCCTGGACATGGAACTTTCAGCACTAATATCCAAAGAGTCTTAGGAAAACCAGGACTATTGGTCACCCTACTACAGATGAAGTTGCATTGGGGTTGGGATTAGTTCATGAGTTCCTGTCCTCAGGAATGTGGCCACTCAGAGCTAAAAAAGAACAAGAAATTACATTTTAGAAATACTAGTCAGAAATACCAAGAAGAATATGTAGAATTAGCAAATCTGATAAAAAAAAGGGCAGGCTCTGAGGTCCTTCATTAAACTCAGTATCCTGAGCCTCCTTTCCTTTATGTTCTTATTGGTGGGTAGCAGGTCTTCCCAGAGGGCTGCAGGTGACAATGTTTTATTTTTTTTAATTATAATGTAAAGAAATTGAGTCTTTTTTCCATTTTTAAACTTTGATGTCTTAAGTCTCCCTATACCTGAAACATAATTGTTACCTTCTGTAACAATTCTGTAAGTGGGACTTACTTCAAGGAGAAAAAATATTCCCCCATTCCAATTATTATGATATTTAAGGGAGTATTTTAACCTATTTTCAAAGGTTTATCTATTGCAAATATGAGACTGATTTTAATTCTCCTCTTTATTATAGACTAGTGTTCATATACTAATCCTTATTATATTGCCATGAAATTACAAAAAGAATATCATAACAATTTTGTGTTTATTCTAAATATGCTAGATAAGCCATTAGCATTAACGCAGATGAGGTTTTATTATTTTTCTTCCCAGAAAGAATGAAAATGAGTTTACTTAATATGAGATGATGGTTTCATATAACTGTTAGGATTAGGTAATGTTGAAAATAAGAAGTCTTAATAGAAAAATCTGCTAAATTTTTATTCAGCTGAAATATGTGGACTTCAGTAATAAGGACAGAACAGCTGGTCAGATTAACTCATTTGTGACAATTATTTGATAGAATGCTACATTCTGTAATCATCCTCTCCAGACCCCACTAGAGTATATAACATGCATAGTCTCTGACTATTCCTTCTGGAATCTCATGCAGAGCCTTTCTGTAATTAAACTTGGTTAACCTTTTCACTGGAGAATCTTAAAGCATATTTTGAGTGATCCGCAAATGACCTCTTATGGAGCCACTCAAATATACAGACAAGCAGAAACTTGGTACATGCTCACACATCCCAAAAAGTAACTTTTGTTTATTCCTCGAAAAAATGCAAAAATGATCCCTTGATTTTAAGTGATTCATGGGCTTTGAAATCAGAAGCATGTATGTTTGAATCCTGGCTTCTCCTTTTAACTGTGGGACCTTTAATACTTCTGATTATTCATCTGGAAAATAAGAATAGCAATGCCTGTCTTATTGTGTGGCTAGACATCTGGCAAAATCTTTCCAATTCCAAAGGCCAACTCCTTCAAATTAAAATGTGCACAGATGTATAATAACATTTTCCAAAGTGACAAAAATACTGTCTTGCAGTTCTAGCCTCTCCCTCTAGTCTTTCTGAGGTTAGGGACACCTGCAGCTGAGTCTTTGTGAGACCGGTGATGGGAGGGAATAGAGAAGGAGAGGCTGAGGTTATTAAACATCTTATTTTTCAGTGTTGAAATTGGAGGTGGGCTCTAATGTTCTAAGTTTTAATGTAAATAAAGCCCTTGAGGGAAATATTCAATAAGACAAATTCCTCCCTTTTTAAAATTAATTCAAAGCCATTGTTTTCCTTCTCCACTGTAGAATTCCCCTAAATTCTCTCAAATATAGGTCTTATTTATATAGGATCATATTCTTTCGATTTTTTTATTTAAAAAAAAAGAATTACATAGGTCAGGATACTACCTGATTAATCATTACAGTGCTAATGGCAAAGATGAAACAAAAGAAAAACAATGGTCAAAGCTGATCAGGAGATGAACCGTAACATGAGTTTAATGAATTGAGGATTGTGATGCTGCCTTTTAGGTACACAAAGGCTGATGCTACCAGGCTCCCTGTGGCTGGTGGAATTTTCTACCCTAAGCACAATGAATATGAGCCATGTTGACCCAGTGTAGGAGAATACTCTCAAAATTTCCATAAGACACTGTTGAAATAGTAGACAAATTTGTGATCAGATGGGCTCTCTCCCCACAAAATATTGTATGTGGTTGCACGACTCACAGAAAATACTGCCCAATTTTTAAAGTCTCTTCTGCACTCCTTTAAATACTATTCTTCTTCCCCTTTCACATGGCTGGTAAGAACGACTGCAGGGCCTAGGGGATGTCAGAACCAGACAACGAAAAGCTCCTGGATCTTAGAAACATCATCACAGAAGAGTATGCTGATTAGCCAGACTCTCATCGTACCTTGACGTGAAAAACAAATACAATTTTATTGTGTCAATTCCTGATATTTTGGTTTGCTTTGACAATAGCCTCTTATGACTAATAAATTCTCTCTTATACCTTAGGACTTGGTTAGTCCAAACCATTGGAGGTTCCTTGAAGTCTTATGGGGTCTCATAGCTTTATGCCGTTCATTTTCTGGAATGTCTTTTGTGCTTTGATTAACCTTGGTTTCCTATTCATCCTATCCTTCGTGAACTAGATGAAGCATTTTTTCCTGTTTAAAGACATTCTTCATCACCATCTAAACGAACCCCTGATACTTTAGTTCTCTACCAGAAACTACAGGTGGCTGTTTTTGCAATGGTTAAACATTGAGTCTGACAAACATGAGTTAAAATTGTGGCTGCCTAACTTCTAGTTGTGCGACCATGGCAAATTTCCTATCCACTATGAAACTGTTTCTTCTTCATCTGTTGAATGGAGAGACAGTAGAACCTACTTACAACAGGGACAAATTCATAGTTACTAAATTGTGTATTTCTGCTACTAACTCAACCACCATCACCCACTACCACCCAATATTGTACATCCCTTTTAGTTCCAACCTATTATGTTGCAATTCTGTGCTCATATGATTATCACCTTGTCTCTGAGGAATTCACAGTTTAGAAGAACTGGTGTAGAATTGATGCTATGAGCCATGAGATTCGCTAGGTTTGTGCAGTCATGCATTAAACGTGTAATTTTTCGAAAGTTACTTGAACTTCCAGAGTCTTCATTTGAAGAAACTCAGGCTCAAACTCCTATATTTATAAGGCTTTCTTTGGGAGGGATGGACAGGTGCTGTTTCCTATTGCTGGTGTGATAAGTTGACCAATATTTAGTGGCTTAAAACAGTACATACGAATTTATTATTTTACATTTTTGGAGGTCAGAAGTCTTAAATGAGTGCCACTGGGCTTAAGATATTGGCAGGACTGAGTTCCTTGTGAGAGCTCCAGGAAAGAATCCATTCCTTGCTTTATCCAGGCTGCATGCATTCCTTGGCTCACAACCCCTTTCCATTGTGAAAGTCAGCACGCATATCATTTCAACCTCTACTTCTGTTGCCCCATCTCCTTCTTGGCATAATCCACCTGCCTTCTTCTTTCACTTACAAGGAGCTTATGATTACACTGGGCTCACCCAGATAATCCAAAATTAATAATATTCCCATCTAGGATCCTGTGTTTCATTACATTTGCAAAGTCCCTTTTGACATGTAAGGTAACAAATTCACATGTTCTGGGTATTAGGATGTAGACATCTTTGGGGGATCGTTATTCTGCCTACCACAGGGGGACAGGATAAAATAATAGACATAGCATCCAGCTTGATTGAGATAACTATAGTAATAATAACAAATGTTACTATATGTATATTATTAATATCATTACTACATAAAAGTAGAGACACACTTCACTCAACTTTGCATCATCACTGCCTGACATGATACCTGATACCTATTAAGCACATCATAAATACTTGCTGTATGAATGGATAAATGCTTGATTTGAGAACACAAGTTTATTTTCTATTCCTTGGATATATTTCTTCTCATATTAAACTAGGATATTTTGTTAAGGCCCAGCCTAGAATTTAGAGATAATTCAAAAATAACAAAAGGTTTTTACATGAAGTTTAGTAACTCATTGATTTGGAAATGTTGTATGAAATCCTGAATTTCTAATTACGTAACATTTCTGACAGCACTCTTGGTATGTTAATGGGGCACATTTCTAAATTACAAGTGATCTCTTACTATAATTTTAACATCAGCCAAATTAGAAGTTAATACATTTAGAATCATTAAATATGTCAGATTTCTGAAGCTTTATCCCTTCAAAAATAAACTATAAATTAGGGTCAACAATGATTCAAAAATTGAGAAGAAAAATTATTTAATACCCACCTAAATACCTTTAAAAGCTTTGAACAAATAAATATAAGTTTAAAAAAAATTTCTCTTGCCTAACCTATGTGGCTTAACTGAAATAGAATAGATTTCTGAAGAAATCATAAAGCCACAATGTGGCATTTTAATAACTAATTGCAGGAAAGCTTTAAATTTCTCTTTGCGATAATATTTTCAGTAATGAAAATAGTGAAAATGTTAACAAATCTGATTGTGGTAATTATTACAAAATGTATACGTATATCAAATCATCATGTTGTACACCTTGAATATGTAACTTTTGTCAATTATCCCTCCATAAAGCTGAGAAAAAAAGAGAAATCAACCAAAAATCAATCATTGTTTGTAAAAAAATAGTAAGAAAATAAAAAGGCAAAATACTGTTCTAGTGCTATTTCTAGTATTACTCACCAAAGGAAGGATTTTGCCAATCCCAATTATCATGGTCAAAAATGAAAAATAAAATGTACATTAATATTTCCAAAGGTGGACACTTTTTCAAAAGGTGACTAAGATGATCTCTAAATAGATGGTTTCCCACCTTTTTATTTTTTTCCTTAGCACTTGACTGAGCATTTACACTAAACTTGATATAATTATAAATGAGAAGGAAAGAAAGAAAGATAAAGAAAAAGAACCAGCCCCATCCTCAGGCTGTTTACAGTATAACTGAGAAGTTAAAACAGCAGTAAGTGACATGGCCACATGGCCAGAGACCAGCATTGGCATGGTGGGAGCTGGAGGTAGTGGGTGGTAGGTATCATAGGTAAAATGGGCATTATGCCATGTACATGTGTCTATAGATGCAAAAATAGACATATGCAATGAGTTAAAGTATGCAAACGCATATGTGTATAAAGAACAACATTGAAATCAACAAATATGGACTCATTCACTATTTGCCAGGAATCTTTCTGGTCATGGGAGGAAAACAATAGAAAGATACAATCCTTGCTCTTAAATTTTAATTTTTAATTATTTCTTAATGAAGTAAAATTTATAAACAGTTACATACAGAATTTATGAGTTTGATTAACAAGTGTACACATGCAACTGATACTCCGATTCATTTATAGAACTTTTCCATTACCCCCAAGCATTTGCTTTGGTCCACTTACAGTTGATCCTCCCCCTCCACAGCAATCACTCTTTTGACTTTAATCACCAAAGATTAGCTTTGTCTGTTCTGTCAATGCATAGATAAAAAAATAGTGTAGTATATAATCTTTTGTGTCTGCCTTCTAAAACATAATGCTCTAAAGTTTCATCCATGTTGTTTCCCGTACTAGTAGTTCATTCTTTTTCTATTCCGAGTAGTATTCCATCCAATAGATGACAGCAGTTTGCTTATCCATTCACCAGTTGATGGATAGCTATGCCTGCCCTCCTCTGTCCAGTTTTTGGCTCTTACGTACTTTCTTACATAAGTATTTTTGTGGACATATGTTTTTATATATTTTGGGTAAAAAATTAGTAAAGGTGCTAGTCATGGGGTAGATAGATGTTTAAATTTATAAGAAATTACCAACCAGCTTGAAGGAGAGAGAGAGAATGTTTTCCAAGTATATACTAAGTGACAGACACTAGGCTATTTGCTACACTTTGATCATCTCATCTATTCTTTTAACACTGTGAACCGGGTGTTATCTTTTTCCCTGATTTGCAGAAGTTTAAGTCAAATTTTTGAGAGGTTAGGAAGCGTGCCCCAAATCACACTGCTTGTAAGTGTTGTGATAGGTATTCGAAACCAGGTCATCTTGTATAGGAGTTAAAGCTTGGACTAGGGAGGGAAAACAGACCCAATTCTTGCCTGGGAAGTGCTCACGAATCTCAAAAGTTTTAATTAGGACTAGTTGTTCTTAGTAAAAGAACTTAATGGGTCAGAAGAAAGCTTATTTTTACATCTAGAGAAACATTTCCATTTCTTCCAAGTCACCCCTGACTAGTGACATGCTAAAGCCAGAGGAAGTGGATGCTGTGGCATTATTCTATTTTGCGGCCACTGGAGGCAGCTCGCCAGTCTCTCTTCTCCTATTTTGCACAGGCCAGCACGCAATGCCACTACCCTACAATTAACCCATCTGAATTAGGCTTCCAATTACTATCAAAGGGAGCTGGCCATATCCTTTGGGGATTCTCCATCGGGGGCTGAGTTAAGCATACATTTACATGTAAATGGCCTCCTTTTCTCCTTCTTCCCAACCTGCTAATGAAATATTCTGTACTGCCTGGCATGCTGTGTTACATACACATTTAGAATAGGAAAAGGCTATGATGAAAACTAAAAATTAAAGCAAAACTACACATAAAAAAATAGCCCTTAGAGATAGCCAGTTTTTACCTTTTCTTTCCATTTATTCCATTATTCAATGTGTATTTGTGTGCCTACCAAGCGTTGGAGGCTGGGCTAGGCACTGAAGAAATACCACTGATGATCAAGAATAGGAGACCTGCCCTCAGGGAGCTTATCAAGGAGGGAGCCAAGTTCATGTTTACACATGTATTTTTTGGAATTTTTTGAATTGTGAATTGCAGTGCATGTAGGGAAAGATAACCAAAGTAGCTGTGAGAGCATTTAAGGGGGAAATCTGACATCATCTGAAGCCAAGGGATTTCTCTGAGGAAGCTGCAAGGCAGGTAACTACTTAAGCTGTCAAAAGTTATCTACTGCTCAGTGCTCACTACGTGCCAGGCACGGGTCTAAACATCTCACATGTGTCATCTTCATAGCTTTATGAGACTGGTACTGTTATTATCCCCATTTTACAGATAGGGATGTGGAGCCAGGACTCAAACCTAGGCTGTTGCTGGAGTGTGTACCCTTGGGCATTGAATAACCACACAACTTTCATTGCTGTTCCTTCTGCTTTTCAAAAATTACCTCTTATTGCAAAATATACTTGTCATTTTTTATAGGTGGCCTAATTACTGCTTTATTAAAACACTAAATTTGTTCCTTGATCCAACCTATATTAAAATATTTATTATGTATACAAATTATTGCTTTATTAACAGGCAAAGCCAAGATTTTTGAGACACAGTCTCACTCTGGCACCCTGGTAGAGTGCAGTGGTGTCATTGTAGCTCACTACAACCTCAAACTCCTGGGCTCAAGCAATCCTCTTGCCTCAGCCTCCTCAGTAGCTGGGACTACAGGTGTGCGCCACCACATGTGGCTAATTTTTCTACTTTTAGTAGAGATGGGGTCTTACTCTTGCTCAGGCTGGTCTCAAACTCCTGACCGCAAGCAATTCTCCCACCTCGACCTCCCAGAACACTCACATTACAAGCGTGAGCCACCATGCCTGCCCTGTTTTCTTTTTTTATTGATACATAATAAATGTAGATATTTGGGGGTACATGTGATAGATAATTTAGTATATTCATATAAATTTATAAGAATCAAATAAGTGTCAGAAATTGTATTTTTTCTCCTAGAAATTATTTGAACATCTTCTAGCATCTTTGTCACATAGGTAAGAAATTTAGGTTAAGAGAATTTTAGTGGCCTGCCCACAGTCACACAGGTAGAAAGCCTACAGGAGCCAAGAGTGGAACCCAGATTTGCCTATGCTGCTACAAACACTGGGCTGCTTCTCTGATTTTATTATTAGCCTGGTCTCAAAATAAAGCAGCACATATATTGGAATTGAGTGCCATTTCCGCTTCTTGGATATCCTCAACAATGCTTAGCCTCATGTTCATATTAAAAAATAAATAAATTCTGGTTAAATCAATGAAATGATCCAAGAAAATCCTTCCTATTTAATTGCCGTGACCATGTGTTCACCAACCAATATTCTGATGATTCATATTTTTTTCTGTTATTTTGATATTGGGAATGTGTTGTCCTGGGTGTCTGAAGGATATATTTAGTTGGCTTGGTTAAATGCTTTGCATTGTTAATTGATATAATTACTTTTTTATTCAGTGTAGTTTCCTGAGGATTGGGAAGGTGTAGGAGTTCCAGAGACCCAATATGAAAGTCCCTGTGCTCCTTTGACTTTTTTTTTTCTTGATGTATTCCAAAGCCTCTGTTTATTTTTTTCTCTGTACTTGCATGTCTCTCTCTCCACACCTTACTCACATTGTCCTACTCATTCCTTTCTGAGATTACCTTGGGATCTCTAGGAATTGCAGGGTAACACTACTACATGCTGATTCCCTTTTCAAATACTCAGAGCTATTGTCCATACTGGTACCCTCACACCTGCCAAACTACACACATCCTGATGTTGGATGCAGAAAATAGGTCTCTAGCAGCTCATGCTAACTTGTCTCTAGAAGCAGTTGGCTTTCACAGCCAGTTTCTAGGGAGGCTTAAAAAAAATACAGATAACGCTGCTGGTGCTTTGTATTCTGTCTTCAGTTCCTCACACATCCTGCCTCTTGTGCAAGTGTAATTTCAACTCCACAGCCTTCTCTTAAGTGTTCTCCTTTGCTTGGCCTCACATCAGATCACCATCTAATCTAGCCCAGAGATTTTTCATTAGGTTTCATTACAGGACGTTACAGCTTTCGTTGTGTGACTGTGCTCTCCACAGAGACTTTTCAATGACACTATTTTGAGAAATTAAGTGATTCGAAGTGCAGCAGTAGTGACACGCATTGCAATGTCAAATATTTAAGCCACATAAAACTGAAGAAGTCATGTTTGAAGATCCGAGCATGCTGAAATGTCGAAAGATGCTTTATTAAAATAATAAAGATGATAATAATAATAGTGATATTAAATAAGAGAAAAAAATTACATGTTTTGAAAAAATCTATTTGTGCATTCCTTTTTTCAACAGATATTTTGTTATGGACCTGCCATGTGCCAGGCCCTGTGTAAGAAACTGATATCAAAAGGAAATAAATTGTTTTTTTACTTCTTTGAAAATTGGATACACCATGGTGAAGGGATATTTGATGGTATTTGCCTAAATAATATATCAAAAGTCTATATGTTCTTCTACATAAAGAAAGGTAAATGTTTATGTCTCTGGAGTGGCACACACATAACTTAAATAGAATTTTAGTATCTTGGCTATCCCCAGCTCTCCACTGTGTCTTCTTTAGGACAAGTCTCAGAATATTTTCATATCCAAAACCCACAGGTCCTATTCCAAAAGCAGTGCTGACCAATGTAAAATATTTGTAAAGTTTTCCCAAGTAAGTGGAGAAGAGATACTACACATCATACATAAAGCAAAGACACTGAATGTTCCATTTTATCATCTGTCTTCTTCCCTTCATTTCCTCTACATAGCTGCCTAGGCTTTGGACTCTCTGTCACTCATTCTTTCTCTGTCTCTGTCTTCCCATCTCTCTCTTACTTTCTATTCCCACCTCGAACCAACCTCCACTCTCCTTTTTTCCCTGCCTTCTTTTCTTTCACCTTCTCCCTCCTTGCTATGCTAGGTCAAGGAAACCCCTTTCCTTATGCACAGCCATGTGGCCCTCATTATGCTCCCTTATTTAGCATCCCTGGTCCCACAGTCTCCCCATTCAGCACAAAAAGCATCTTTTCTGTACCCCAACATCCTCAGAAGTCAGAGAAGGGAATCTCCTGGTAGTGCATATTGTTCTTTTTTCTTGCTGTTTTTGTTTTTTTCTTTGTCACAGTTTCTTTTATCACCTCTATTCTTTTGTTTGTTTGTTTGTTTTGAGACAGTCTCACTCTGTCTCCCAGGTTAGAGTGCTGTGGCATCAGCCTCGCTCACTGCAACCTCAAACTCCTGGGCTTAAGCAATCCTCTTGCCGCAGTCTTCTGAGCAGCTGGCACTACAGGCACATACCACCATGCACGGCTAATTTTTACTGTATTTAGTAGTGACAGGGTCTCACTCTTGCTCAGGCTGGTCTTGAACTCCTGAGCTCAAGTGATCCTCCTGCCTCGGCCTCCCGGACTGCTAGGATTACAGGCATGAGCCACCAGCGTGGCCATATCACCTCTATTTTTAAAGAATAAAATTATATTGTTAAATCCACAAAATCCTATAAGTAACTATTTTTTAAAATGACAGCATAAGTTTTTAAAAATAGTAGTAAAATGGAATAGTAAATTGGAAACCTAGGTGTCCATTTTCTCAGATTTAGCTACTATTTACAAGTGAGACTATCATTTTGGGAATATGATAGGGGAACTATAAAAATTTTAAGGTTGGAATTATTTAGTGCTTACAGTCAAGAATGCAAGTGGATTTTTGCTATTATAATAAACTGAAGTAAGGAAGTGAGCATTGATTGCAAAAATACATTTTGTGAACTCCAATGTTAGAAAATACCTGTTTTCCATTAATTTCAGTACACTACAGATTTTCTGTTTGCTCTAAAGTAATCTTTGCAATTTTTGAAATAATTCAAAAACTATAGCACATTTTGCTTGCTAAGTTAACATAACGAATTGAACAATTTAATCTAATACAACACAGATATTTTTATTTCCCTAAAGAGATATGCCTTTCTAATTGCTAAGACATATTTTGGGATTTAACAAACTTCTGGTGTGGATAGAAACAAGATGGTTTCATTGTACTGTAAAGTATTAAGAAAACAAAAGCAAAAAATAACCTGTAAATAACTCTAAACCAAGCTGTGTGGTATTTTTTTTTTCACAGCTGGAATACTAGTTTTTATTACAGCTCAACTGGCATTGCAAATTAAAATTCATGTGTTTGTTAAACTGCTACTTAAAATGGTTTCCACCAACTGTTACAGTTGAATATTATGTTGTCATTTATGCATTTAGTGGGAATGGTTCAATAGCATGAATATTTAAAAACAAGTACACAGAAAAGTACTTTTCTCCCATTGGTTTTCAATAGATTACTAACTGAATTATGTCTCAAGTTTTTGGTCAAACTTGGCTTAATTTTACTGGTGATAAGGCAGCTGTCGATTGAATTAATTAAATGGTCTTTATAGGTACATTATAGCTACAGTTCCTGCTTATAGCCAAACAACTCTGTATTAATTCTCTGTTACATCACCCTACAGATTTGCCACTTACAGAAGCTAAGGGATTTTGCAGTGATGATTAAACCTCTCCCATGCTGTGACACATTATTAACAACATAAAAAGGTGGTTTCCTTTGTATTTGTGTGTTTTAACATTACTTTTACTGAACACAAAAGCCTGCAAACTATTATGAATGAATTACATGTTGGCATTTGAATGTTTTTAAAATCATAGTAAAATGGAAACCCAGGCCAAGGTTATGTACATCTAGAACCTCCTTATTTTATATATTAATGGGACAAAACAAGGAAAAGCACTCTTAGTGTCCTAACATATTGGTATACAAAAGCAGAATATTAGTCCCTCCTTTAATACCAATAATCCTAATTACCTCCTTTGGGAAACCTTTAATGACATTCCAGATAGATTTAATAGCATCCTCATCTGAATTACTCTATACCTCCTTAATCATTCTGTTGTAATTCTTACTATAATGGTCTTTTAACTTTTTTATATGTCTGTCACAGAAAGAAGATAATGAAATGTATCCTATATTGCATTATACCCGGAATGCCAGGCCCAGTTTTTCTTACTCAGTAGGCACCCATCACTATTCAAATATTACAGTAGGATTTTTTTGACTTATCTGAACCATAGGAAAAATAGTAAAAATTCAGGTAAATTCTTCTAAGTAAAAATCCCTGTTCTTAATCTTGAAGTCATGTTTTAAATTTATTTATTTTATAACATTTCCCACTTAAATAGCCTCTCTGCTCCTAAGATAATACAACTCTCTAGATGATAATGTATTTAAAAGTAAAAGTAACTTCATGTTCATTTTATCCTTGTGATTTTCACATATTAACTTGAAATTAAAAGAAAATGATATCTTATTATAAGCCCTATATTAAGAAAAAGGACTTAGGTTCAAAGACATAGGGTCACAATTTTGCTTTAGAAAATAAGAATGTAGTTACAATTAACCATTATTTTTGCAGGGTCATCAAAATTGCAATTCATCTACTATTTTATAGAACAAAGAAATTCAGCCTCATTATGTAGATTGTTTCTTAAAGGATCAGTTTCTTCATAAGCACTTAACACTGAGAAGGGTACGATACATGCCTAATTTATAACCCGTTCATTTTCAAGTGTTTTATCCTACAAACCACCAAAAAAGATGACAAGAAAAGAGGAGAAATCTTTGTGATAGCTGTATAGCCACCAGTAAGAAAAATGTTAACCTTTTCTTCCTTTAATATCCCACTAGAACAACATTTTTACCCAGCATTTATTCCCTTAGCTATGCTAATCATATTGTACATCGTGAATTCCCAGAAAAATATGCATTTGATGCCTTCACTAAAATGTCATCTGTCTGACAGCTTGCTGTTTCCTGACCACTTAGACTTGAATAATTTGATGAATTCTATTTGTAGTACTGTTTAATGTTAGGGAAACTGAGGAACACAAAATGTAGGAGACAAACATTTACAAGAAAATAGCCAAAATAAAGCATTTTTGATGACTCTAGAACCATGATATCTGATAGATTCAAGAAGTGAGCTTTAAGGTAATTGTTAAAGACCACTTGTGTTAATGGAACTATTAAGTAGAAAAGGACAATTAGCAGAGATTGTATTTCATTTTTAAGGGATAACATATTTGCCTTAAGCTTTGGACAAATGAATTTTTTAGCATTAATATTTTTCTACCAGTAGATAAATACTTTCCCATCCATCATACTTCATTAAAAAAAAAAAAAAAAAACAGTGGCAGTATTGCCACTTACCAACTGGACACCTTGATGGTTTTTTTCTTTTTCTTCTTTTGAAAGTGAAATAAAGCATTCTGAGGAGTTGGTTGCCAACTTTGTAACTTCATAAAGGCAGATAATCATGTCATATCTGAAAGTTAAAAATAAAGAACATTTTATAGTTGGGACAAAAGGAAAATTATTGCCTTATTAAGGAATATAATAAGTGTAGTTTGAATCCTAGGTGGAATTTTTAGATAATTATCTTTAGAGTATATTAGATGAAAATCTTCAAGTATATCCATGGAATTATCTTCTCTAATCTTGGTACAATTTCCTAACTAGATCTTCACATCATTTTTTTTAATGCTATTGAAGGGAAACTGTGTCCACCTAGAGAAAGGAGGTAGTCTCACACACACAGACACACACTCATACATACAAATCTTTCTTGAGAAAATGGCCAAGTATCATGCCAAAATGGCATGATTCTAGAAAGAACATGCCACATTGATTGGGTGTAGGATCAGAGGCAATAAGCATTTGTTTGTTTAGAAGTTTAAACAGCTTAGGTAAAAAATAAAATTGTGATGTCTCGTCTTTGTTTACATTATTCCATCGCCCCCACATCCCTTCTGATATTTTGCTTTTTCCAAAGCCATATCATATACCATCCCATCCATTTGTTCATTCAAACATATCTAATGAACCTGTTTGCTGTGATAGTGCTTTCCCTAATGGAGCTTAGAGCAGTGAAGATTTGGTTACTAATAATCAATTCATGAACTGTGATAAGAATATGAAAGAAAGGAAGAAGGCCCATGAAAGTAGGGAACAAAGAGACATAAGCCAATATGAAGGAGGAAGGTGTAGGCCAGAATTATTTTACCTAAACAGTTTACAGTTTCACTAAGGAGGTGCCATGTAGCTGGATCTTGAAGAAATGCTATCTATTTATCTATCTATCAGCTATCATTTTTTTTTTTAAGTAGAGAGAGTAAGGCATTCCAAAAAAGTATCACACACAAAAGCATCTAGTCTTAAAAGAGATTGCCATTTAGGGATACAATCCTACAGGAAATAGGGAACCCAAAGAAATGTTTGTACAAAGGGAACAGCATATACAAATTTGTGTTTTGCAAAGGTAGCTCCTGTGGAAGTATGGGAATTGATAGTAGTAAAGAGAAACTGTTGATAAGGAATATATTTTTGAGGGTAAAAGTGAAGTATAATGAGGGAGTGATCTACTGGCTCTTTAAACTTTGTGTTTTGTTTCATAAAAATAGCTTGGACTAATGTTTAACAACACAGATATGTAGACCTCTCTCAGAAATTGTATTAAGTTTAATACCACAGATTAATGCTCAATGGATTAAAGCAGTGGCAAATTTAATGATGAAAGAGGCCAAATTAGTGACTTTTTAATTTAATTTAATTTTTCTTTTTAGAAACAGGCTCTCACTCTGTTGTCCAGCTTAGAGTGTAGTGATGTGATCATAGGTCACTGCAGCCTTGAGTTCCTGGGCTCAAGTAATCCGCTTGCCTCAGCCTCCCAAGTAGCTGGGACTATAGGTGCACTCCACTATGCCTGGATAATATTTTTTTTCTTTTATTTTTGGTAGAAACAGGGTCTCATAATGTTGCCCAGGCTGGTCTAGAACTCCCAAAGTGCTAAGATTACAGTTGTGAGCCACCACAGTCGGCCGTGACATTTTTAAGTTCGTTGAATTGAAGATCCATTCATTTTTTCCAATATTTTAATCTTTACTATGTAGCAAGCATTTTCCTAAAAGCTGGGGATAGAAATTTAATAAATCATGACTTTTTTCTCCAAAAATCCTATGGTCTAAATGCCATTTTTCTCATAATATGGTCCATAATCAATCTATATCAGAATCACCTGAGGAGCCTGATAAAATTACTCATTCTCGAGTTCCAATCCAGACAAAACAAAACAAAATTTTGGCAGAGGAAGGGAGGATTGGAATCTACAAGCACCTCAAATAGGTCTAATGCATGATAAGTTTGAGAACCATTAGCCTACTGTGATGACAGATAGAATTTGGGGGTGAAAATAGGGATATATCAAGGTTGTTAGAAGTAGTACTTAGGAAAAAATAGGTGGATGGTCATTCTATTAACTGAAATTGAGATTATAGGAGGCATCTTCATCATTGGGAGAAGATAAAATATTCTGAAGTATTCTCAAGTAGATGAATCAAGAAGGCTCTTGGAAATAGATATCTTTCACATAGGGAACTGGAAATAAATATTCGGGACTCAGCAGCACAGAGGTTATCATTGAAACCATGGAGATTGGTAATATTAGCTAGGAAGAATGTTCCTGAGTACAGTGAGACTTATTTTAATGAATTTTTTAAAGAAACCAAGAAAAACTTATACTCTAAAGCAAGCAGAAACCATAAAGTAATCAGAAGGAAGTAAAAGAAGTAAATAAGGCATTTTCAAAATTACATAATTTAACATTTGAGGAGTTGATCCGTCTTCAGCCCTCATCAGATTAAGAGGCTCTGATGATGGCACTTTTCCATTGCTTATTCCGTCCTCTTTTTTGGTTTCATTACTTACAATGTTGTCTTCTGCAGGTCCCATAAGGCTTCTACCACTTCCAGATCTCATATTCCTCAGGTTGATAAGCCCTTGCGGAGAGAGGAGCCTCTCTCTCCCAGGGATTAAAACAAGTTCTGACCCTATGGCTCATTGGTCAACTGTGTCACAGACCCAAACATCAACAAATCACTAGCACCAGGGACGTAAAATATGCTGATTGGCTTAAGTCACTCAGAGCTCACCACAGGAGCAGAGGATAGGGTTAACCCCTACCATGGTGACCACGATGACTGCCAAATCACAGGACCTGAGGGTCAGAAAGAGGATAGACTTCAAAGAAAATTTGTAATAGCCTTAGGAATTAGGAATGGAAATTAAGCAGCCAAATATAACAAAAATGTCAACTTCATTGGGTATTAAAGTCATGCACACAGCTCATTATTAAAAGAGTAGAACTTTCTCATCTTTTTGAAAATCAGGATATCACTTTCCTGTCTTCAGTCTCCCTGTTGCTCTCCCACTCCCTATTATTCTTCAAAGATCAGCAGTTTGGCAATATAATTTCCTACTTATTTCAATACCCTGGGAAGTCACAAATCCTGACTGGGGTCCTTGAACTCATTTCAGACCTCTATTTTGGTGTCATTATAATGTATACACATCTGACTGTGAGATGCATTAAATATAACTACTCATTTCCATAATCATTCAAAGTTTTGCATTGTGCTAAATAAGACTTGGTGATTTTTTTTTTTCACTTCCCTCTATGCTTTGTCCATAGAAGAATGGTGCTAAAAGGGCAGCCTTAGATAATTCACATAGCTAAAGGTCATGAAGTCGGAAAAGGAAGAATGATAGAGCTGCTCATAAAAGTAGGCAAGTGATATTAAGTTGAGGCTATTTGAGTTTAAAGAAATTGAATAACGAATAGGAAGAAAAAGAAAGTTTTATTGAAAAAATGTGTACAACTTAAATGTTGGGATATTATAGAGTTATAAAAAAGTAAAAACATGATAAAAGAAGAAAATATATATATTTTAGTAATGGAAAAATATTAGATAGCAATGCACTAAAATAGCAATGAAAATATATAGTATGTTTATTTTATTCTTTATACTTTATTTTCCAAATTTTCTATGCTAAGCACATATAACCTCAAGATTAGGTCAAAAGAAGATAAATATCTATTTGGCTTTTGCTCTTATCTACCCCTCCCACCAAAAAAAAAATTAAATTTTATTGCTTACCCCCAGATTTTTTCCAAATAAAAATGCACAAGAGCTAGAAGCCATATCTCAAGGCTTCCTGTAGATAAAATGTACAACAGTCACTTCTTTGTTTTCCAATGAACCAGGAAATTTAGCTATGCAGAAAATGTCTGTGAAGCTCAGGGGAAATTACAACATTAAACATAGTAAAGTATGAGGAATGCTGTTATACATAAGCAGTACTTTTCAAAATGTTATTGACTTTGGAAAATTATCATATAAATATAATTTTTTATTTTTCCCTGCAATAAAGTTATTAAGAAACTTTATGACTTATTTTCAGTGACCAATGACGACAAAAAGGTAATTGAAAAATCACATACAAGCCAATTCTAAACAAAAAGAAGCAGCGCTTTTTTTCTAATTACATAATATGCCTGATCTGAACGCCAATCGAGGTAACCTCCTTGTTGAAATCCTTGCCTCTTCTTGCCCAGTTCCTCCTTTCATGTAGTTCAACACATTCGTCCTCCTTCTGCTAGAGCAGTGTTCCCCACTTTTTCTTCATTATCAACCCCCTAAGAACACCTGTTAGACATTTTTTTTCCTAAATGTCTTCCATGAAATTTTCATATTACAGGTATACTAGGGATCTGTTTATTTACTGTTTGTATATATGCGCTTTATACAGAGCAAGAGTAAGATTATTCCTTTCTCAAGAACCAATTATCACACCCTTGGAGTTGACATCACCCACACTAAGAATGCATGTACCAGACTGTTTCTCAAAGGAAAGGCTACTGGTGTTTGGGGACATAAAATTCTTCATTGTACAAGACTGACCATAAATTTAAGGCCCCTCAGCTTCCTTGGATCCTGCCCAATAAATATCAATTGTATCTCTAGTCACTGTGATTTAAAAAAAAAAAAAGAAAGAAAGAAAGAAATGCTTTATGAGAAAAGAGACAAAGTTTCCTTACAGAAGAATTCCAAATAATATATTATAGATACTCCTTACTTAGAAGGAGGAGCTTTACCCCTCCCCTACCAACATTGGACTGAATTTATGATGGACTTCTAATAAATAGAGAGAGTAAGAAAAGGAAAAAATAAATAGTAACTTTACCGTGGAAGGACTTTGCAATCACTGTGCCATAAAGTTTAGCATCTCCAGTGATGCCATGGAGCCCCTGATAGGATGTGAACAAGAAGGGCACATTAGGTCTATGCTATTCTTTCAAAAAGCCATAACCCTGTTCTTAAATTGAGGGGCATTCTACAAAATATCTGATTAGCACTCCCTAAACTGTCAAGATCACAAATAACAAAGGAAAACTGAGTAACCTCACAGATCAGAGAACACTAGAGACATGACCATTTGTGCCACTGATATCCTAATTTGGATACCAGAACAAAAAGATGACATTAATGGAAAACTGGTGTTATCCAATTAAAGTCTAAGATTGAGTTAATAGTAAGGGACCAATGTTAGTTTTGACAAATGTCCTATGATACTGTAAGATGTTAACTGTAGGAGAAACTGGGTGAGGGATATAGAGAACTCTCTCTACTCTCTGTACTAACATTACAAGGTTTTTTTTTGTAAATCTGAAATTATTCCAAAATAAAAAATTTATTTTAAAAAATGCCCTGCAAACACACACACATATTCTTCCAAAAAATCCCTCTGAGCGATAGCGCCCCAGGTTGAGATGACTATTAGAAAACCTTTTGAAAATGCACATCCAGTCATGTCACTGCCCTGCCAAAATTCTTAAATGGCTACTCCCTAGAACATTTATCATGGAAGACCTTCGTTACGTGACTTTTGACGACCTTTTCAAACTCATTTTCCTCCACTGCTCCCCGGCTGCCCTTCGCTACCACTGGTTCCTTGTATTTCCCCAAGAGCTGTTGTTTCATGCTTCCATACCTTCACACTACCTAACATCGTGATAGCAGGCATCATTTAGAAACAGATTACAATGAAGATTCATCTGAGTTTAAGAAAGATTAAATGGGCCAAGGAGAATGGCTATTTGTGTTCATTTTAGTTATTCCCTGCTACCTACAATAGTCATCCTGTCTGACAGAATCTTTTGATCAAAGATCTAGTCATGTAGATTATTGCTTGTTTGAAAAATGGCCTGTGGTGCCCTAGGAATAAACTAGAAATAAGGCAGTCATAGTACGTGCAGTATCAGACCTCCCGGTTCTATCTCTCAGCTACGTTCATAGAAGAACTTTGACAGATGGCTTTCAGAAGTAATACATTTATTTCAAGCATTTGACTGTTGTGATAATGATAGGATAATTATGACGAACATGGGCTTAATCTCTGAACACATCATTGCTAAAACATAACTTGTGTGAGAAATAATAGAAGGGCTTTGCTTTGTTTGTTTTAAGAACATTATTTAGTAAGATATATAGTTTTATTATCTTTGTATCCTTTCTGATCCATAAAGAATTTAAATGTTTATGGACTCAATGAAAGATTTACATTGAAATTGTATGAAAACAGGATTGATTGTCTGGCTGTCATTTTTTGAAGCAGAATTTCAATACAGGTCTTGTGGCATTAATAAATAATGCTCTTACATTCTCACCTTATGATGTCTCCAAAATAATCCCATTTAAATAAATACATAGCTAAATAAAAGTTATTGTTCACAGGTCAGGGGATTATTTGTTTTTTGCATACACTATAGTACATTTCTATGAAATATTAAAACTTAATTTTTGAAACACCTCTATACATTTTCTTCTCAAACTGTCAAACATGTAAAATTATTGAGTATTGATGCTTAGCCATGGAGAGAAGTCCTTTTCCAGGATGCTAAAAAAAAATGGAAAGCAGAGAAGGCAATGCCAGATGAGTGTGTGCTGACTCTAGGTAAAGAAGCAACATCAATAAATAATGAATTTGGTTTCAGAGCCATAAGAATCCAATTATTTCAACCAATATGAAGATTGTTTATCACTATTCTTCCTGGGCAGTGATTCACGTCACGAGCCTAAAAGAACATCAACGAAGCAAGATTCAGATTTCCAGAGAAGCAGTAAAATTCGTATCTCCCCTATTAGTAAACTCGTATCTCCCATTGTAGGTAGGAATCTACTTTGCCCAGTTAGTGTCACCAAAAGCTAAGGAGCCTATTAGAGACCAATAAACTAAAGAAGCCATTGCGTAATATACTGCAACTGCTATTTCCCTATGTATCCTCCTGGTATCTGTTACGATTCTATATTCCTTGGAAAAATAAATGCCACACATACTCTCTGATAGTTGGGAGCTAATCGATGGGCACACACAGGCACAAAGAGATGTAAAGGCCATAGGAAATCAAGAAGGGTGGAGGGATGGAAGAGGCAGGGTAAAAACCTACCTATTGGGTACAATGAACACTACTCAGGTGATGGGCATACTAAAAGCCCCAACTTAAGTATTATAAAAGGTATCCATGTAACAAAAACATGTGTAACCCCTTTATATTTTGAAATTTTTTAAAAGATTCTAGTTTCTGACTTAATTAACCAGGAACTTCTAGTTCTGCCATTGTATCAGAAAAAAATACAAAAGGAGGAAAAAAGGAGGAATTTCGTGGCAGAAATCCTTCATTAGAAATTGCTTTAATTTGAAAAATGAAAATAAAAATTGTAGTGGAAGGAGTTCCTCTTTTAATAATGGCAGAGTAGCATGTATTAGACCAATCATCTAATAGATAATACCAAATCTGGAAGCCCCCCCCCCCAAAAAAAACCCCACAACTATGTGAACACACTGGAAAAATTAAAAGTGATTAGAAACTGGAGGAAATAAGGGACTGAATTCAGTAAATTTTGAGTTTCTATCATCTGAGCGCACATTCCTGTCTACCCAGGACGGCATAGTTAGAACTCAAGCAGAAATCTGCAGTATTACTGTCTTGAGAAGTGAAAGAATAAAGTTTGAGGCCACCAGAGTATCTGGACTGTGACAGGGAAACCCCAGAATGGAGGGAATCACAGAATCTTCAATGACAACTTAAAAACTCCACCCAAGTCCCTGGCAAGAAAGATACCACATTTTCCAATAAAAACAGCACCAAGGAGACAAAGGCAAAGATGGGGGTGGGACCTCAGATATTTCATGTGCTACCCACCTCAGGGGAGATACGGTTTGGAGTCTGCATCTCAGCCATGGTGCATGACTGGTAGGAAAGAGTCAGCACTGTTCAGGAAAAGGGAACAAAATCTAGAGCATCCCTAGAATATAGCACCTAAAAAGCCAAGTAAATAATTTTTTAAAAATACCAGACTTGCACAACAATAGAAAAATGTAATCTATGGTCAAGGGAAGAAAATATAGGAGGAAAAACTGACAGTTATAAGATCCACATGATGTTGATATTTGCAGATAAGAACTTTAAAGCAACTCAAAGGAAAGTTGGTCAAAATGAATAAAGAGATGGAGATTAACAGGAGAAAAACAGAAATAATTTTCAGAAACACTAAATGGAAATTCTCAAGTTACAAAATACAATATCTGATTTTTAAAAATTCTTCCGGAGCTTAAGATCAGATTTGAGATTGTAGCAAAAGAGGTCAGTAAACCTTAAGATACATTGTTATGAAAGTAAATTATCCCATCTAGAGAACAGAAAAAAGTAATTTTAGAAAAAGAAAGAAAAGAACTCATGACTGTAAGGACATATGAAGCTGTCTACAATGCATGTAATTTGAGTTCCACAGGAAAGGACAGAAAGAATGAGACTGGAAAAAAAAATACTTGAAGGAATAATAGTTGAAACGTTTCTAAATTTGGTGAAAGACATTTACTTAAAAAAGACAAGCAAACAAAGAAAACCACAACCGAAACTGGGCACCACAGCATGCACCTATAGTCCCAGCTACTCAGGAGGTTGAGGTGGGAAGATCCTTTGAGCCCAGGACTTCGAGTCCCCCAGCCTGGACAACATAGCTAGACTCCACCTCTAAAAACAAAACAAAACAAACACACAAAATTCATCAAGCACCAAAATAAATGCAAAGAAGTTCATATTAAATACATGGGTATACCAAAGAGTTGAAATCAAAGATAAGGAGACTTTTTGAAAGCTGTGAGCAAAGTAAAATAACATTACATAAGTACAAACAAAGACATAAAGTATAACTAACTTCTAATCAGAGAAAAATAAAAGCTGTAAGATAATGGAACAACATCTTGACAGTGTTGGAAAAGGGAAAATACCTGCTAAGCTAAAATTCTAGATCTTGAAAATACTTTCTTGGAAAATAAAAGAAAGTTAAAGGCATTTTACAATAAAAAGATAATTCATCACCAACAGACCTGCCCTACAAGAAACACTAAAGGGACAATTTTCTGGCTAAAGGGTATGATACCACATAGAAACATGGATCCAAAGGGAAAAAAAATATGAAGAATACTAGGAATGATAAATATGTATGTAAAAGATATGTGATTTCTTCTCTTAATTACCATATGAATTATCTGCTTGTTAATTACTATAAGAAATATAAACCCCACAGTATGATGTGGTTTACAAATTATTAGAATACTGTATATGACAATCACAGCACAAAGAATGAGGGGCAATTAGAACTAAAATGTTAAAATGTCGTTTGCATTTTGCATTTCATGTGACATAGCACAATATTAACTCTAAGTGGACTGTGATGAATTAAGGATGAATATTTCAAGAAAACACTTAAAGAAGTATGTGAAGCTATTTACCTTTGAAGTTATCTAACAGAGACCTCAAATAAAAATAAAATCAAAACTATTAATACCAAAATTCTGATATAAAATAAGTGGTAAGTAACTATGCACCAGATATTGTGCTAAGTGGTTAGATATCCCTATTAAAATGAGAAGAATGAAAACCAAATAGTGAAGAAATTAAAGGAAGAAGGACAGAGGAGATGTGGCTGTTCCCTTCCTGAAATTCAGTACATAATGAAAAGTCCACAAACACTTATTTAATCTACAGAGTCCTGTGGTGGTTAATAAAACCACCAAAAGAAACCACAATATCATTACTTGAGTACTGGGAAGGAAATTGATCAGACGAAGAGTAACATCTTTTTTTTTTTTCACCAACAGTTAAAATTTTGGGAAAAAAAATATAACTGCTGGGAAAGCAAAAGAATAACCATGTATAGTTCAATCAGTGTGATTCAGATTTCTGGATATGACCTCAGATTCTTGGCAAAACACTGTTTTGAAAGACTATGGTAAATCTCCAGACTGAAAAGCATGTGTTTGAGCCCAGCCTTGTTGATTGAAAAGATGAGTGTAAAGCTACATACCATAGAATAACCAGAATGGTATGGAGGGAGGAAGTGGAGCAAGATTGCTGAGTAGAAGGATCCAGTAATCATCCCCCGACCACAGGAACACCAAACTGAACAACTATTCATGCAAGAAAGCACCTTCATAAGAACCAAAAAATCAGGTGAGCAATCACAGTATCTGGTTTTAACAATGTATCAGAGAAAGAGGCACTGACAAGGGTAGAAACACAGCCTAGCATTGCCCACACCACCCCTCCTGAATCCCCTGGCAGCACCATGCAGAAACAGATTCTGTGTGCTTGAGGGCAGGGACAGAGAAGTGATTTGGGGACTTTTTACTAAAACTCAGTGCTGTGCTGTCACAATGGAACACAACACATGGCAGAATTCTACAGGTGCCCGCAGAGGGAGCATTCAGACCAGTCCTGGCCAGAGGAAAATTCTTAGCCCCAGAAAGAGAAACCCGAGTCCTGACTGTCTCCACCCTGACTAATTAAGTGGGCTGGGGCTGGGAATAAATTTGAGAGTCAGCCAGGATGCAAGGACAACAGTCCTTGGACAAGCCCTGGTGCTGCACTGGATTTGGACCAGTGGAACTGGGGTGTGAGCAACCTAGTGAGACACCAGCTGTGACCTAGAGGGTCCCTGTATCACCCCTACCCTAACTCCAGGCAGTGCAGCTCCAGGAGATACTACTTTCACTAGAGGGAAGAATACAGAGGACTTTATCTTGCAACTGGGTACCGGCTCAGCTCCAGTAAAATAAAGCACCAAGCAGATTCCTAATGCCCAAGATTCCAGGCCTTCGCTCGTGGATGGTGACCCATCCTGGGCCAGAAGGGAACATGCTCCCCTGAAGGCAAGGACACAGTCTAGACAGGATTCACCACCTGCTGATTAAACAGCCCTTGGGCCTTAAATAAACATCAGCTGTAGCCAGGTAGCAGTAACTGCAAGCTTTGGGCAAGACCCAGTACTGTATTGGCTTCAGGTGTGACCTGCCAGTGTAGTGCCAGCTATGGTGGCCACACAAATAATGTGTCACCCATCCCACAACCCCAGACAGCCCAGAGTGGAGAGAGACTCCTTCTGATAGGGAGAAAGACAGGGAAGAGAGCAAGAGACTTTGCCTAGTAACTCAGGGAATTCTCCCTGATTTTCCTCAAGCCCACCAAGGTGATGCCTCTTGGTGCCTGCAAGTGTTGCAGCATTACTGGGCTTGGGTGCCCCCTAGTGCTGATATAGTTGTAGTGACCACAGGCTTGGATCACAACATTCGCAGGAAAATATGACCTCAACAAACAAACTAAATAAGGGACCAGTGACCAATCTCAAAGTGACAGAGATATGTGACGTTTTAGAGAATTCAAAGTATCTGTCTTGAGGACAATCAATGAACTTCAAGATAACACAGAGAAGGAATTTTATAAGAGAAATTTAACAAAAAGATTGAAATAATTAAAAAACCCAGAAATTCTGGAGCTGAAAAATTCAGTTGACAATCTGAAAAATGTATCAGAGATTCTCAACAGCAGAAATGATAAAGCATAAGAAAGAATTTGTGAGCTTGAAGACAGGTATATGAAAATGCACAGTCAGAGAAGAAAAAGAAAAATAGAATAAGGCATGCCTACAAGACCTCGAAAGGGCAAATAGAAGAGTTGTTGGCCTTAAAGAGGAGGTAAAAAGAGAAAAGTGGGGAGACAGTTTATTCAATGAAATAATAACAGAAATTTCCAAATCTAGACAAATATTTCAATATCCAGGTACAAGAAGGTCACAGAATACAAAGCAGATTCAACCAAAATAAGACTACTTCAACACACATCTAATAACAAAACTCGCAAAGGTCAAAGATAAAGAAAGGATACTAAAAGCAGCAAAAGAAAAGGAAAAAAAAATAACATATAAAGGAGCTCCGATACATTTGGCAGCAGACTTCTGAGTGGAAACCTTACGGGCCAGGAGAGAGTGGGATAAGATACTCAAAGTGCTGAAGGAGTGAAACTTACAACTTAGAATATTATATACAAAATAATTATCCTTTGAACATGGAGGAGAAATAAAGACTTTCCCAGACAAACAAAAGATGAAGGATTCATCAAAATCAGAACTGTCTCACAAGAGATGCTAATGAGAGTTTTTTAATCTGAAAGAAAAGGATGTTGGTGAACAAAAAGAAACCATCCAAAAGTAAAAAACTCACTGGTAATATTACAGAGACAAATACATAACACTCTAACACTGTGATTGCGTAAACTTAGAGTGGGAATACTAAAAGGCAAGCCTATTAAATCATAGCTACAAAATAATATGAATAAAAATATGTTGCAGAACATAGGTGGTTAGTTACATAATAAACCATTAGGGAAAATATTAGGAAGGCAGGAAAAAACAAATCATAACCCAAGATAGCACTATTTCAATATAGAATATTAACTAAAACAAACCTGCTATTTTAATGTAAGCTGGTAATTGAACATGTCTCTCTCCCTGCCCACCCATAAAATATGAGCTGTGACTTTGAACAAATGACTTGCACTGTTTCTCCACAGTTAACTTATTGATTTGAAGTTTTAACAAAGAAATCATGTTAAGTAACTTAGTGCAGTGCCTGGAACATCATGTTTACTAAATAAAAGGTGGTTATTGTTGATGTTAATTCAACAACATGTTAATTCCTCATCATCATTATCATTAACATCAGCAACAAAGGATCTGAAAACAAAAAACATATTCAATTAGCCAATTGTAGAAACAATAATGTCTTTATTCATTAAAAACATTTATTAAGGTCCTACTATAAATTAGGCCCATCCTCTCTGAAAAATATTGTGGGGGCCAAATATGGTTAGGGCAAAGAAGACGGTCAGTTATATTTGACTAAAGACAGACAGAAAAGACCCAGATAGATAGGCTCTCTTAACTAGAGAAGATGAAGCTCTTACCAATTCTTTAAGAAATAACTGTAAACATCATACTATATATAGCATATAGACTTTACTATTTTTATATAATGTGGCCAGATCCAGAGGGAGGAGTTTTCATTCTCAGTTTGTCAGCAAACTACCCTTCTGTCTTCAAATTCTGCTATCAACCTAAACTTGATTATTCAACCAACAGGCACATAGTAATTACTCAAAAATGAAATGGGTCTGAGGAGAAATACAGGAGTGATAATTACTGATATTCTAGTATTCAGGAAATTAGTATAAGGTTGGTGTTAATCATTTTATTTAATCATCACAACCCTTAGAGATAGAAATGAGGATCCCTCTTTTGTAGATAAGGAAATCAGAAATCAGAGAGGTTCAGAAATTTTCCTAAAGACACACAGCAGTAAAGGAGTAGGAGAGGAAGCCCCATCTGTTGGACTCATACTATGATTTCCATTCTAGCACCACTAGTCCCCTAATCCACAAGAGATGCCATGATTTTGATCCATTATGCAGAATTATTGAGTCATGTAGATATTAAGTATTTAAATCTTTTTAGCAGGGTTTGTTTGATGCTTCATAATTAGCAACAGAAATCAGCTAATCAAAGTACTAATGATAACCTAATTGGTACAAGTTCTATATTGCTTACAAAGCACTTTCTGATAATTGTGTAATTTGATTCTTAAAATGATGATATGTGGCAGGGATTTTCCTTCTTACTTTACAGGTAAAGAAATTGAGGCTTGAAGAAATTGATTGACTTGCCCCTAAATTGTTAAACCTCTGAAAAGGAAAAATT
>RJWJ010009100.1:0-51218 GCA_004363605.1 Indri indri | reverse complement strand
GTCCACCTGAGACCCTACGCCATCTGGAAACCGAGGCTCTGAAGTGAGAATAAGAAAGATTAGAGACATTAATTTAATTTAGTTCGGGTTCTAATTGTCTGGAGAAACTTCATATGCACTAACATTAATTTATTTCCACTTAGGGCCAGTTATGCTAATTCAAATCAGCTTTAAGTATTAAAATACTGATATTGTGAATTAGATAATAAAACCGATTAAGGAGAGCCGGGGAGGGGAGCACAGCGCTGCAGCGGCGGCGGAGGACGCCGTATGGCCGGGCAGGGGACGCTCCTCCCGCTTCCTGCGCCCTGACGGCCGGAGGAGGGTCGCCGGGCGCCTCCTTCCTCTGCGGCCAGGGAGAACCGCTAATGTGAGCACCCCCTGCCCACCCATCCCCACTGACACCACCCGTATCTCTCCTGAAGGGCCCCGAGCTTCACAATGCCACCCTCGCCATCGCTGTCACCCCTGTCATCACCATCAATGTCATCATTGCTGTCACCATCACTGTCTCCGTCACTATCATTGCCACTGCATCACCATGCCACCCTCACTGTTGCCACCTCTCTATCACCGTCGCCACATCTCTACTGCTCCCAGCACCTCCTTTGTCCTCATGACTGTCATTCAGGTGATGACAGAACCTCCCCAGTGCCACTGGCTGCACCACTTTGCTCTCAGGGCCCTGCCAAGGTTTGGAGGCCCCGGCTGACATGGCCACTCCCAGTGCCGTGGGGTCTGGGTGCTGTGCTGGCCCATCCATATGGAGGAGACAGCCTCTGGGAGGGCTGGGCGCCAAGGCCACCAAGGCTGCAGCAGCGGGGATGGCTCCACTGTGCAGTGAGAGGACACTTTCAGGTCTGACCTCTGGGCTGGTGGCCACCACACCCCAGGGGCTGCATGTGCATGCGCCTGTGCCATGCCTGGCCATGAGTACATCTCTCCCACCTGGAAGGATCCAGCTTCCTGGCTGGAGTGCCTTTCCCGCTGCACAGACGCTGTCCAGCTCCTCGGAGAGGTCTGTACCTCCCTCCCCCGAATGTCCTGTTGCCTCCCCCTCTGCTGGCCCAGCACCCCGCAGAGCCTCCCGGCAGGCCCAGCAGGAAGTTGGCTCCTGGCAGGGCGTGGGTGTGTTCTCTCGGGAAAGGCGGGGTGCTGACCAGCACACAGGCACGCGCCTGCTGAATTCAGGGGTGGCAAGAGCAGGCTGTGACATTCTTGAGGACCTCTTCCCTGCCGGGCACTCCTAGAGGAGTCCTAAACCTTGTCTCCAGCTTCAGGGTCCCTGCTCTCCATGTGGCTATGAGCTCCTTGGTGATGGCGTCCAAGGTCATGGCCTGATCCTTCTGTCCCTGGGAGGCAGAGCAAATCCTGGTGTGGACAAAGTGCTCCATCCACACTCTCAGGGGTAGGGGTGCTCTTTCTACCACCCAGGGAGACATTCCGACGGCCTGGGCACCACTCCTGGCACCCCACCCCACCGGGGCACGACTGCTCCCCAGTGCTCTGCCCCTTCTGTGTTATTCGTCACTCGCTGGCCAAATGCCCGCTGTGAGCCTGGCCTTGCGTGGTCCGAGGGATGGGGTGTGGGCTGGATCTGGTGGCAGGCAGGAAGGTGTTGAAGGTGACTGCTGGGAGGTGTGTGCAGGACCCGGGAGGGGCTCATGGGGGTCTCAGGTTGGGATGGTGTCAGAGGTCAGGCAGGCCTCTCCCGTGGCTGAGGATGGGGGCTCACCCCACAGCCCATTGGGTCCAGGAGGGTGGATGTGTTGGGTGGGCAGATGCCCAATAGACACTTGTTGCATGAATGAATGAATGAGTGAGTGCATGAATGAATCACGCAGAATGACCATGGTTAGGGCTCTGACTCATCCAGAGAGAACATAAGCATCGAAGGCGTCCAAGGCCCCAGCGGCCCTGTGGGCTCAAGCCCTGCACACTCCAGGAGGGAGGGTGTCAGGGTGGGTGCTGCCTGCACAAAGACCCACCAGGGCCAATACAGCTGAGTTGCCTCCCGTCCTAAGGTCTTGGGTGAGGGGGTGCAGTCTCTTGGAGCCTCTACTACCCCGTCCAGGGCAGGAGCACTGCATAAGGGACCATGGCTGGGCCCTGAGCTCTGTGTGGGCAGATCCCCCCACGCTGAGAGTCAAGCCTCTTCTCCCGGAAGGCAGAGGAGGGAGGCAGAGCCAGGAGGCGGGGCACGCGTGTGCCAGCGGGTGGAGCCCTCCCCCTGCCCTCACTGTGTCTGGGGGCCGGAACCCAGAGGACAGAACAGCCGGTGGGCAAGCTCTGCTCAGAGGTGTGCGCCAATGTCTCATCCTGGGGGGCTCTGGGCAAGTCAGGTCACTTCTCTGAGCCTTGGTGGCCTTGCTGGTCAAAAGTGGTGAGGAAGGGCTTCTCACAACAAGCCCACCCAGCTTCTCTCCTGGGGCCTCTCTGCCTGGCTGGGGCAGCGCTGGCTGGGCTGTGCCTGGAGTAGCCGAGTCCGCAGGTGGCGGCAGCTGGGGCACTGCCCTGTTCACCAGTGGCGTGACTCGTCGGGTGCTGACAGGTGAGTTGCTGGGAGGAGGTGAGGAATGGCTTGTGACTCCGGGGAGTGTCTCACTGCACAGATAGACAGACTGAAGTCCAGAGAGGGTCACGGCAGGGACAGGACGAGGACCCTGCATGTGGGCTGCCCACAGTGCACCACAGCAGGAGCGGGTGTGTGAGGACAGCACGGAAACTGCCTGTCTGCTGCGTGTGGTCTTGGAAGCAGTGTGGGGAGCAGAGTCTGGGGCTACTTAGTTTCACCTACAACCTGGGGTTGGGAAGACGTGCAGGACTCGCACCACTGCCCTGGTGGGTAGAGTGGTGGGGACATGGAGCATGGGCAGAGTGGAGTTTGGAGAGCGCAGGCCCTGGGCCCTGGGGGAGCGGTGGGTCGGGCTCAGAGAGGGTGGCGGGAGCCTCACTGCCTTGAGGAATGATTCTGTTCCCTCTTACTTTCTCCTCCCTTCGACTTTCTCCTCCCTCCCGACCCTGCATCTCCATGTGCATAACAGGCAGTAGAATATGATGTGTTTGGGGCCTTTTCCAGTTAGGACTGTGCATTGGTCTTGTTGAGTACAGAGCCAGGGACGTACAGGTGTATGCTCAGCAGATGTTCCTGGATGGATGGGCCTGAGAGAGGATGGATGGAGGGATGGATGGAAGGAAGGGTGGAAAGATAGACGCATGGGTAGATGGATAGATGGGTGGGTGGATGGAAGGGTGGGTAGATAGATAGATGGATGGGGGGATGCATGGATGGATGCATGGGTAGATGGATGGAGGGGTGGATAGATGAAGGGGTAGATGGATAGATAGATGGGTGGATAGATAGATGGGTGGATAGATGGATGAGTGGATGCATAGATAGGTGGATGGTTGGAGGGGTGGGTGGGTAGATAGATGGGTGAATAGATGGATGGGTGGATGCATGGATAGGTGGATGGATGGAGGGTTGGGTAGATGGGTGGATAGATGGATAGATAGATGGGTGGATAGATGGGTGGATAGATGGGTGGGTGGATGCATGGATAGGTGGATGGATGGAGGGGTGGGTGGGTAGATAGACAAATATGTGGATGGGTGGGTGGGATGAAGATGGATGGGTCAATATGTGAATGGATGAAAAGATAAACGGATAGATAGATGAATAGATGGGTGGATGAGTACACAGGTGGGCAGGAGATAGATGGATGAGTGAGCGATGGGTAGGAGGATGGATAGATGGTGGGTGGATGGATACATGGGTGAGTGGGAGGGTGGAGGATGGAAGAGTTGGTGGGAGGATGGATGTAGCTATTCGCGTGGATGGATGTTAGTGGGTGGAGGATGGATGGATGAATAGATGGGAGGGTGTGTGGATGGAGGATTAATGGATGAATGCATTTGGGGGCGAGTGGATGGATGATGTCTGTGAATGGTCCAGTAGTGACATGAGAGGCTTCCTCTCCTATTAGCAATCAGACAGCAGGGGAGTGAAGACCGTGGCAAAGCCCTGGATTGGTGAATGGAAGCCCTGGGCTTAATTTTCACCCTGTCACTGTGTGACCTTGGGCAAGTCACTTACCCTCTCTGCTGTTCAGTTCCTCATCTGCAAGATGGAGGGGTCAACGTCCCAGGCCTCTAAGTTTCCCTGCTTTGGTATCACTGCAGGCACCCCCGGCCTTCTCTGCCCTCCACCCCTCCTTTCACCTGTCCTCTGGGCAGGGTCGGTCTCCCTTCCCCTCCAGCACCCCTCAGGCTTGGGGCCTTCCCCGGATGGCAGCTCAGCTGACCTGTGCTGAAGGACTGTCAGGCTGCCCTGCTGCGACACCTTCTGGAACGGGGCAGCTGACGCCAGCTCCCTGGCTAGATTTGGGCAGGTGCCCGGCTGGTTTCAGGTTGTCATTTAAGTGCTGCAGGAGGCTGTCTGTGTGTGTGACCTCCCTGGCTAAGGACACAGCCTCCTCTGTGGCCCCAGACAGCTGCCATCTGGCGCTGGTGGTCAGTGGTGGGTAATCATATTTTTACTGTTATTATTATTTTTCTTTGTGAAATCGACGTGTTGCTATTCTACCGGATAGCGACTGCAGGACGCCTCCCCACACCACCGGCCCTGTCATTCTTTCAACCATGTGGACATTGCCCCAACTGCAGGGTGTCCACGGGAGAAAGGAGGAGAAAAGCTGGCATTTTCTGCATGAGGATGATAGAATCAGAATCAGAATTAGCATAATAATGGTAACATCACACCTGCTGTGGCTAAGAGGCGTGCCTGTTGGTTCTGAGTATGTGCGTTGGTGTGAGCTGGAGCGGACCTGAGCCGGTGGCGGTAACTTTGGGGCTTCAGGGCTCTGCCAGCCAGGGTGCCCTCCCTGGCCCTGCTTCCCACAGAGGGGGGCCCTGGGGCGTTTTCTCCTGTGTGAAATGGGGAGAACATGACCTGCCTCCATGTGGACAGGTGAGGCTCGGGGCTGGGAGCAAGGAATCCCCGGTGCCAGCCCTGGTCGCCAGGCCTGGAAGCAGGTCAGGTGCTACTGAGGGAGAGGGGAGAGGGTGGCTCTGAAGGCGTGAGGTTGGCCTGGAGGTGGCAGAGGCTGCAGGGGGATGTCACTCATGGTCCCTGCCCCTGGGTGAAGCCTTGGCTGGATGCACGTCTTTGAAGGGCAGCGGTGGGAGTGGACAAGCCTCGGCTGAGGCTGAGCTGGGCAGGAGCCCCAGGGAGCTGCCTGCTGCTCCCGCCAGGCTGGACGCTGTCCTCGGCCAGCCTGAAGAGCCCAGCTCTCGCTGGGCCACTTTGTCACTTTCTCTCGGTGGGCCTCAACATTCTCCTCTGTAAAATGAGGGGTGTTAAAGGCAGGGGTCCCCTTCTGGAGACAGGGGACGGGATTGGCTCCTGCCTGGTGTCTGGTGTGTTTTTTAAGCTGTGGGCGGGGAGACCCACAGAGAGGTTTGTAGGGGGACAGGAGGGTGGCAAGGGACCCAGTTTCTGTGTGGGATGCAGGCCCTGCCTCCTGCCTGCCTGTCCTTGGAAAGCCACCCCCCAGCCTGAGCACTGGGGACTGGTTTATGCCTGTTTTTATGACTTGTTTTTTCATCTTGGGGAAAAGTGACAAACAGGCCACATGTGGGCGGCAGCTGGTGCTGTCCCAGCGGGCAGGGCTGCTGGGTGCGGGCCAGGAAGCCCAGGCCTGAGGACGGAATCACGCCCAGGCCTGGGATGCTGGGACGCTGGTGGAGGGGAGTTAGGGGGACCTGGTGTGGCCGGAGGGTGTCCTGGGCTCTGGGTCCCTTTCCTGAATGAAGCTGCTGGGGTCCCAGGAGGGCAGGCCTGGCCCAAGGACTCCCCCTGCCCCGGGTATGTCCCGTGGGCCTCAGGTGCACCCGCGGGCTTGCGGGGAGTGGGCGGAGGCTCCTGAGGCTGCGCTGCTGTTGCCGCAGGCTCTCGGGGGCCCTGTGCACCTCTCAGGGCCTGACATGAAGACCCCCTGGGCAGTGGAGGGAATCGAGGGGCTTAGTCACACGCCCCCTCCCGTCCAGGGCCTGGTGGGGCTGGGTGGATGGTTTCTAGGGCTGTCCCTGAGCCGGGCGGCGTGGCTCTTGGCCAGCCTCTGGGTGGCAGTGGTGGCCCAGCTACCTCCCTCCCTGCAGCCGGGGCTCTGCCCTAGGCTCCCGCTCTTAAGGCTCTGCTCACCTGCTCACCACCAGAGGCTGCCTATGGAGCTGCCCCCTGTCCGGGCTGAGGGGCTGGGGGAGGGGCTGGGGACGGCAGTAACCCCTTGTCTACTGGATCTCCCTGCAGGTCTCAGCCGCACACCACACGGGACCGCACGCCTGGCCACGACCTGCTCCAGCCGTGTGGACCCCACACTTGGCCCTTCGCCCCTGAGGGAGCTGGCTGAGCAAGCACACCCTGTGTCTCCCAGTCCTTCCACCGCCCCTGACACCAGGCTGTGCCATTTGCACCTCAGGAACCAGAGAATCTTGGAGAATATTCCATCATATCTATGCCATGTGCTCCTGCAGCCTTGGATGCTTCTCATGATGGGGGGCTCACTACACCTGTTCCAAGGCAGCCCACTTCACAAAGGTGACATTCTAGCCTCAGTTTATTAAACAGAGGGCAACACGTGGTCACGCCCACTGCCTTCACCCTGTGCAGGGGCTTGGGGCGCTGGCCGAGGCTGACCACGACGGTGCCGGGCACAGGCTCCTTTTCTTCTGCTTGCTCCCTTCCTGCAGCGAGATTCCACCCAGAGCTGGGCCAGAGGCTTCCCACAGGCCCTGCCTCGCTCTTCTGGCCCCACAGAACCGTCTGCCCCTCCTGCCTTCGGCCAGCCTTTCGGGGCTGCAACTTGCGACCTGCCTGCTGTGCTGGGCAAGGGGAGCCACGTCCGCAAACACAGAAGTGCAATGAAACTGCAGCTGCGAGCCGGGCCACACAGGGAGCCAGGGGAGGGAAGGGCGGCCTCCTTTCCCTCGAGGTCAGGGAGAGCCTTGCGGAAAAAGTGATGTTTCATGGGATGTGATGTGAAGACTGGGGAGCTGGCCTTTGGCAACACGGGGTGGGGGATGGCACAGGTGCCTGGAGCAGTTTGGCCAAAGGCCCTGGAAGAGCGTGGGATGCAGGCCTGGGACAGAGTGGGGACAGGCCCCAGGACAGAGTGGGCAAAGTCCCCGGATAGCACGGTAGAGGCCCTGGAAGAGCATGGGCAAAGGCCCTGGGGCAGGAAAGGGGGCGGTTTCAGAAATGGAAAGCTGCGCATTGTGGCTGGAATGTGGTCACTGAGGTGGGGCTCTGAGCCTGGGGCCCTGCAGGCCTGTCCAGGAGTTTGGGTGGCACCTGAGTGCACAGGTAGCCACCTGTCTGGGGATCTGCCCTACTTGCCTGCACTGAGGCTCTGGGAAAGGTTTCCAGCCCCTCAGCCATGTCGAAGATTCAGCCACAGGGCCAGTGGGGGCGAGTGGGGGATGGGGAAGAAGCCGGCACATCTCTCCTCTCTGCTTGCGTGATGGCAGGGTGGTCTCCCTGGCCCCAGTGCCTGCCAGTGCCCCCTCCCCACCTCCATGTCCCAGTCCCTGCGGGCGCCCCCGCTGTGTGAGGTGGCGTGGCCTGCAGGCTCCAGAAACACCAGTATCCCTGCTGTGGTGCCAACTTGCCACTGGTGCTGATTTCTGAGCCACCCCTGTGTCTCCTGGTTGGCTTCTCATGTCCCTGTGTTAACACTTCCTGGCGTTATGTCCCCTCTGTTTGGGAGCCCTGGATGGTTTTCTTTCCTGACTGGCCCCAGACTAATGCCTTCCCTTTTTCCTCAAGCTAGTTTGAGTTGGGTTCATGTCACTCTCAGCTGAAAGAATCCTGATGCTGTGCCTCTCAGGGACTTATGAAGACAGTGATAGGATCTGATTTATATCTTTTGAGGAGTCTGTAGATGTTGGGGAGGAGGGTCATTAGTTATTGAGGTACAAAACAGCCAGAGGCCATTTGATATGGCCTGAGCCCATGGTGAGAGGCAGGGTCGGAGGGGACAGCCTAGAGTAAGGTCCTTACCCAGGGATACTTTTGCCCCCCAGGGGACACCTGGCTATGTCTGCTATGTCTGCCTATGTCCTGAGACTTTTTACTGTCATGACTGGGGTGGAGGCGCTGCTGGCACTGAGGATGTTGAGGCCAGGGTGGCTGCTGACGTCCTACTGGGCACAGGATGCCTCACTGTAAACAAGAGCTTGGCTCCCAGTGTCAGTCGCATGGAGGGTGAGAAACGTGGAGATCGTCAGTTGGGGTGTGGGGACCACCCATGGCAAGGCGGGTCCGGGCGTTGCCCTCTGAGCGGTAGGCAGTGGGGCAGGGCGAGGAGGTAGAGGCTGATCGAGGGCTGTCCTTGCCTGGGGAGCAAGAGAGTGGCAGGGGCCAGGCGGGACTGTGCGGGAGTGGGGAGGGGCAGCTGGTGCCCGCAGGGGACGAGGGGTGCAGAGTGGCGAGCACACTCGGAGCAGCTGGGACAATCCCACAGAGCAGCAGGAGGGCCAACTTCTGGGACCCTGGAAGACCCCACCTGGCAGCCCGACACTGCAGGCCGCGGATGAAGGAAGAGTCCTCTTCCCAGGCCACGTGCATACAGGGTCCCTCTACTAGCTCAGGGCTGCAGTGGGGATGCGGGACTTTGCTGAACAAAATCCAAGACACGAGCCTGAGGACACTGCCCCGGGTTAGAGAGGAGCTGCTTGTCTCATTGACAACAGAAAGTGCTCTTGTTTAAAGAATGAGATGGGGTCAGGAGCACTGTGAGAAAGGACGCTGCCTGCATTCGGTGGCTTCCAAGATGCATCAAGAAATCATATAGCAAAGGAGTTCGGAAGAGGCATCCCCCACAGCACACAGGGTTGAAGGACAACAGAGGCTGTGGCCGGTGCTGACGGCAGGGAGTTTCTGAAACACTGGCCCAAAATATCACGGTTCAGGGCGGCTGAGCTGTGTTGCAGCCCTGTGTGAGCCGATGTGTCTGCGTTTTCCATGATATCCGAGACCTGCCCTCCGGCTGGGGCTCCCTGCGGCAGCGCTGCCCGCTGTGGCTTGCTAGGTGGGTGCAGTGCAGGTTTTAGGAAGGATAGTCACAGGTCTCACCTGTGGATTCTGAAGGGGGCCAAAGGCCAGTGGAACATGCCCGCTTGGTGCTGGCCTCCATGAGGGTGGAAGCAGACACTGCCAGGCCCTTGGCTTGGGCTCCAGAGATGGCACCATGTCACTTCGGCCGCATTCTGTCTGTCACAGTGAGCCACAGCCAGCCCAAATCAAGGGCAGGGCAGCAGACCCCTGTGGTCCTGGTTCTCAGTGGGGAGAGGCGAGGGCTACCCACTGGCTGGGGGCCGCTGAGGGAGGCCACAGACACCCTGCGGAGGGCCCCTGCCACCTGCCAGCCCGGGACGCTTTGACATGGCCAGTGTGGAAGGACCAGCAGGAAGGTGTCTGTGCTGTGCTCACAGCTGGTGGGTGTGATTAAGGAGAGGGATGGAGGCAGAAAGACTTCAGAGGCCTCGTTCATTCATTCGACACATTTATAAAGCACCTACTGTAGGCCAGATCCTGGGGAATAGGAGACAAAGCTTGTGCCCTTGTGGAGCTGATATTCTGGCTGGCAGGGGAGACAGACGCAAGTGACAAACTCAAGTGTGTCATCTTATAATTCTAAGCAGGTGAGGGAAAGCACGGACTGAGACGGAGCACAGGGAAAGGGTGATCTGGGAGGGCTGCCTGGAGGAGGAGACAAGGAAGCCAAGACTTAAGACAAGAGACCAGCAGCCCCATGAAGAGTGCAGGGAAAAGCATTTGGGGCAGGGAACAGCATATGGGAGGCCCAGAGGGCCGGATGCTGGTGATAGTGAACTTTCTGGAGAGAGAGAATGAGAGGGAGGGAGCTGTCACTGCTCATGTTTGAAAATGTTTCAAGACGTGTGTTTGTGCACTTTCAAGTCTGTTTCCAGTGGGAGTTGGGGTTAGCTACAAGCCTGTGTGCTGGTCGGGCTGCAGGCTGGGTAGGGCCGAGAGGAGGGGTCCACCTCCGCCATGCAGGAGCCCGCTCGGAGAGGGGTGCGCGGGGTGGGAGTGACAAGTGTGTGGGAGCTGGATGTTGCGGGGACAGTGGTCACACAGTGGGTCCATTCCTGTGGGGCACGTCCCCACCTCGAGGGGCCCTTGGGAGCACCTGGGGTGGGGTGTTGGCGCTTCCTGTCCAGGGCGGGGCCTTGCCACCCTCATCAGACTGGGATTTCCCGAGAGTGTGGCTCTGTCTCTGCCATCGGTCTGGGGCCTTTTTGAAGGCGGAGCCCTGTCTCCCTCCTCAGATTAGAGGCTTCCAAAGGCGAGGCCACCCCTCTACCTACATGGAGGCTGGGATCGTGTCATCTCTATCCCTCCACGAGATGCTGCTTCCATGTTTCTAGAACAAGTTCCCCCCACCTCTGCTTGTTTTTTGTTTTTTTTTTTTAAGTTTTCATTTTCTGTGAGCAAATCTGCCTCCTGCCACTGGTCTCCTGGTTCAATTAGAGCAGTCACTTCTAAGCTTGAAAATACCCAAGTTGAGGAGAAAGAAAAAGACCATAACAAAAGAAAAAAAAGAAAGAAAAAAGGGATGAAAACTCCATCCCCGAGTCATCCGACGGAGATTTCCTTATCTCCCGGCCACAGTCTGTGGGTCTGTGTGTGCTTAATAACCCGACAAATCTTGTCCTTCACAGAGAACATGACAGCCTTTCAGCCGCAAAGCCCCGGGAGGGGGATTTTCCTCCCGCACTGCCTCACCTCCGTTCAGGAGCCCCCCAACCCCCGCGCCATCTGCGGCTGCAGGAAGAGACGGGGTGGACCAGGCTGCCTGGCCAGCGGCAGAGGATGGTCCTCAGCTCCGAGCATGCACGGCCCTAGAGGGCCTCCCAGCAGCTCTTAGGTGGAGAGAGGGCCTAACAGACCCATTGTACAGACAGAGAAACTGAGGCCCAGAGTAGGGTGGGAGTACCCAAGCAGGACCACACCGGAATTCCGGGGCTTGCACGGTTCCCACCTGTAGGATGAGCAGGGAGGATGAGGTATTCTCTGAGTGCCGAGGGCCCCGCCCCAGGACACGGGGAGGGCAGCCGGACCTCTGAGCTCCAGACTGGGCATTGCGTGGGAGTGCCCCACGGACAGACAGAGCAGGTGCAGTGTGCTCGGTGGGCCGTCCATACCTGAGAGTGTTCACCTGTTTCTGACTCTCTCTGAGCCCTGCCTTTCTCATCAGGGAAAAGGAGCCAACCGTCCCTGCTTGGAAGAGCAGTCAGGTGGCTTTGCTGGGGTCAGCCGAGGTCTGGGTGCCCAGTGCACAGAACAAGTGCTATCGCTCACTCCTCTGCAGCGACTGGAGTTCAATTAAAAAAGAAAATCCCCGAGGCTGCGGGTGCTTTCACTTGGGGAGATTGCAGAGCCCGTGGACGTGCTGAAGTGATCTTCCCCCTCCGCTCTCCTCGCTGGGCTGTCATCCGAGCTGGAGGAGTGGACTTGAAGCGGAGTCTAGAGAACTTGAGAGGGGCTGGAGGGGCCTTTCAGGAATGAACCCCAAATTGGAAAACTTCCCGCGAGAGTGGGCTGAATAGAGGGCAGTGTTTTGGCACAAGGATGAGAGCGATGAAGGACTTATCCCCGGCTGGAGGTGCCTGGAGAGCCGGAGAGGGGGCACCGCTGTCCTCATCCCGGGGGTGGGGGCCAGAGAGCAGGCAGCGCCGCTGGGAAGCCTGGGGAAGCGGACGATACCATGTTGGAAGTGCCAAAGGAGAAACGTGTGGGGGCAAGGGCCATGTGTGAGCACCAAGGACAGCGGCGTGGGCACCATACTGCAGAGGCCGGCCACTGTCGCCCGGCAGTCAGTGCCAGTCATCGTTAGTCCAACCAAAGCTTCCTTCCAGGTGGTGCACAGACACAGAGCAGCTCCCGGCCCTCCTGGGCTGTTGGGGAGCACAGCAGGGCTGACGGACAGTGGCTTAATGGGATGATAATGCCAATGGGGACAGGCAGGACCCCATGGGTGACGTCTCAGGGGCTTCAACCCAGAACGTAGAGCTGGATCGTCGCCATCATCATCACTGTCTTCTCTCTCCTCCTCCTTTGTAGCAGCTTCGTGGCCACCTGCCAGGTAGACTGTGAGGACATTCTTGCTGTGGGTGGGAGACAGGACCAGGGTCTCCCAGAGGTGCTCAAGCCTCTGATGTGAAGCAGCCCCCAGCAGAAGTACAAGGCAGACAACTGTGCCAACTTGCTCATGATGACAGTGACTGAACCGTCCCTTTTCCTGGTGTTGGAAGATGTCTGCCTTTCCACAGATGATTTTAAAAAGGCTACAAGATGAAAAAATCACCATGGCCTCAGGTCTCAGACTCACCTTAGTGGAAGCCACATGACTTCCCTCCTTACCCCCAGCGCCTGTGAAGGTACAACTATTGGTCTCTCATGGGGATCAGCTCCGAGAAGGAGGACCCCGAGGACTCCCCAAGTCAGAACGTGGTCCTGGGGAGGAGGGCACAGGAGGGCATCTGCCAGCTCTTGCCGATCCCTGCCACTTAGGGTCAGTGAGACTCCCCAGCTGTTACCTGTCCCTGGCAGGCTCTGGGAAGGTCCCAGCCCCACAGAGGGTGCTTCGTGGGGTCCAGGAGGGATGGGGCTGGTGCTGAGGTAGGGCTGGGCCCTCACCTGGAAGGCAGAGACAGCAGGGACAGTCGGGCTGGGGAGACGGGGCCTCCCCGCTGGGCAAGGGCAGACGGACCCTGAAGGCAGGAGACTGAGCGAGCCCAGGGCCCAGTGTAGGGGGTGCAGGGGGTTCCTGGAGGTGGGGGTGCCAGGCCCAAGCCTGGGAGGAAGAGGGTTTAGGCAGGCAATGAAGGTGAAGTGCTCTAGGTTTATTTGGTCGTTTTTTCTGGACAATAGTGGGCTGCTTTCTGATCAGGGAGAGAACTGGTGTGGGGAGAGGCCACGGGTGCAGGGGTCCAAGCCTGGGCTTTCCCAGGAGCGCTGGGGCCCCTCAGCACAGGGCAGGGAGAGCCGCAGGGCCGGGTTTTCCTACGGTTTGCAGGCGCGGCCTCCAGCCCTGGGCTCACCGGCCCAGCCCCACAGACTTCTCTGGGCTGGACACACCAGGCAGAAAGTGCAGCCAGGGCCACGCCTGGGAGGACCTGCGAGGGTCGGGGACCTCAGGGGACTATAGTGCCACATTCTGGAATGCTGGGTCCTGGGAAGGGTGCAGGACAGTTGGGCTCGTGTTGGCGTCTTTATTCTATAGGTGAGGAAACCAACGCAGAGCGGCCAGCGGGAGATCAGGCAGCCACTCCACGCCTTTCCGAAAATCAGACCTGCCCAGGTCACCCTGAGACTGTCACTCCCAGAGCTGTCCTGGCTCATGGCCCCGTCACTTGATTTCTCAACAATCTTGAGTCATCTCAAGTACACGACCCGGCTTTTATCTCCCCCAAACAAAGGAATCTCGCTTTGCTACACCAATGATTTTCGGCATGAAGGGAGGGAACAAGATGAGAGCAAGACGAGAATTTCTTGAGACACGCGAGAAATGGTGTGGAAAATATTATGGAACATCCCACGCATATGAAACCCAGCCTGACTGTGGCTCATGCTGCTGGATGAGGTCAGGCAACCTCTGGCTGAGAGGTGGGAGACCCACACACAGCCCCAAATGAAGTCCTGCTGGTGGGGACAGAACCCCAGAGCTGTCTCTGTGAGTGACCACTGGGAGGGCCACCTTCTGTGGGGACAGGGCTGTGGCTCTGGCTGGCTGTCTAGCTCCTGGAAGGCATGTGGTGTGACTCTTGTTGGACCACCGAGGATCTGGGGCTCAGAGAGGGCTGGAGACTTGCCAAAGTCACAGAGCAGAGTGTTGAGTTGAGATTCCTGCCTGTCCCAGGGTGCTCTCCCGCCTGGGATGCCATCGCGTGGGACCAGGCACTTCAGGCCCCCCACCTCTGAGGTCTGACTCCCGGGGTCACAGCGTCTCAGTCAATGTTGTCCCCCACATTGCTCCCAGCCCCGTGGGGCTTTGGTCGGGGGACAGAAGTAATTTAACATTCCCTTAGCTTGGGGGCCAGGTGTCGGAGGACTGGGATGTCCAGGAGCATGCCCTGGCCACCTCCTTGCAGGGTGCACTTGACCATGAGGCTGGGTTCTGAGCTCGCAGGGGTGGAGTGGGGGTCCTTTAGCGCTGGAGCAGCAGGGCAAACCCAGGCCCTGTCGTGGCACCCCATCCCATTCTAGGCTCTGCTGCCTGGTCCCCCAGACCCACTGACCTCGCGGGGCCCCTCCGCAGTCAGCCTGAGTGTGCCAGGGTTTTCCTAAAGTTGCCGTCCACGGAGCACTGGCTCTGCCTCGGGTCCGAGCGCTTCAGGTCCACACCCCAGGAGTCTCGGGCCCCGTGCACAGGCACCGTCGGCGGGGCGTGGTGACCTCCCCTCAGCATGCAGCACAGGCTCAGAGCAGAGTGTCCCCCAAACTGCCCCCCTGGCTGCATCGCTCCCGGCTTCCCCTCCAGCATGGGGGTCTCCCGCATCCCTTTAACATGTCCACCATCCTGCTCTTAAAAATAACTATTGATAAGTTTAGACAATATTATGATAATTATAATAATCATGATGGCGACACCCAGTCCAGCACAGAGAGAGCCGTGGAGTCAGCCCCACGTCCCGTCCCCACTGCGCACCCATCCTGGTTTGCCCGCGCGGGGACCTCCCGCCCCGCCGCCACTTGCCATTTGAAGCAAAGCCCAGCCTTCGCTTCATCCCTACCTATTTCAATATACGCCTATGAAAGAAAGGATTCTTTTAAAAAGCATAACTGCAATATCATTATCACCCTTAAAATAGCAGCGATTGCTGAATATCAAATATTCAACTGTGCTCACGTTCCCTCATTGTCTCACTGTTTTTTACAGCTCATTAGATTCCAGATCCAAATAAAGTCTAAGCGTTATATTTTTTGACACTAAGTTCCCTCTTAATCTATGGGTTTCCTTTCATCTCTCTTTGTTCCCCCTTATGAGACAGCTGTCGGCAGTGTCCACGCTCTGGCTCTGGCCGGGCGGATCCCTTCATAGCGGTTCCTGGGAACGGGTGGTTGCGCCTGAGCTGGTGGGATGCAGCCCCGAGTTTGGTGGGACTGACTACTTGCGGGTGGCGTGGGTTCCTCCAGCAGTGGGAGCATCGGGCACACCTGGTGGCCTCGGCTTTGTGATGTCGGCAGCTGTTGGTAGTCAATACCGACACGCATCAACTCCTTGGAGGCCGCGAAATGAAGAAATCATTTTACCTTTATCCACAGAGAAAGATTTTACGGCAAGTGGAAAGGGAAGGCTCACCTCCCCCGCCCCACGGAGCTGCTCCGAGCCAGCACTCCGCACGGTCCTCGCGGATCTTTGTCTGAGTGCGCTCCTCCTAGACAGCGTGCTGCTCCTTTCTTTGCAAAACAAATTGGATCGCATTCAAGGCATTGATCTGTGGCGTGCTACGTTCACTTCAGGTTATAAATTATGAACATTTTCCATGTCACTACGTAGAGAGCTACTCATTTTTTATCCATAAACATTTCAGAGTGTATCTCTGAAAGATGAGGGCTCTTAAAATATACAACCGCTCTGCCAGTCTCCCGTCTAAAGGCAAGAACAGTAGTAATTCCTTCGTATCATCCACATCCAGCCGGGGCTCAGGCTTCCCTGATTATGACATGAATGCTTTGTTTTACAGGATTTTTATTAAAATTGTTTTCAAAATTGGGTCTGCACACGTAATTGAGAGGGTCCCAGCCCTCTCAGTTTGCAGGCGTCCCCTCCATCTCTCCTCTCTCTTTCTCGTGTCCTTGGCAGCTGATTTGTGGAAGAGCCAGCCTGGACCCTGCTGGTTGTGCCCCTGGGGTGTCACTGGGTGTCCCTCTGACCCGTGTCCCAGTAAATGGCGGTAGTTCTCAGGCCGATCAGCCCCAGCGTGGCAGTGTTTGATGTGAGGAAGCGCCTGTCCCTCTGCTCTGCTGATGTTCGCGGCCACTGGTGGCGCATCCATCCGTCTGTCGGGGAATCGCAGGACGGAGAGGGCGGATTTCCATCAGCCCTTCCTCGTGCACTGGCTGGAACACCTCTTTACGGGGAAGCGTGGCCTCGTCAACATCGGTGACGCAGATGTGCAGTTCCGTAGGACAGACAGGAGACACACTCGCTTCCCTCCCTTTGTTTACTGGCTTCCAAAATAACAAGTTCCAACCATTGCCGATGAGGTTTTTCTCATCATTTTGAATGAACGAGTTTTAACATATTTGGTATGTTTCACTCCACCGCAGTTAGGATCTGTATTGGTGCTAAATCATCCTGTCTTTGCCTTGTGGAAACCTCTTTAATGTGATTCCTGAGTCCTTTTGACACAACCCTAGGAGTCTTTGGTGGCCTCCTTGCTTCTGGGATGACAGGAAGCCCCAGGTGCATCTTGGACATTCCCCACCCGAGCCTTGGGATCTGCTGTTTCTCCAGGGAGCGCTGGGCGCTTTCGGTGGGAATGGTTTTCAGAGACCAGTGTCTGACGCCGGAGCCCATTGCTCCTGGGTCAGTCATTGTCCTAGACAGGCTAGGAAAGATTAAAAAAAAACCCACCAACTCATACTGATCCTACCAAACCAAACTTAGGCCTACAGGATTGTATTTAATTTCTTGACTTTATACTCGAATCTCCTCTCTCTCATGCTGACAAACTTGGTTCCACCAAACTGGGTGACATTAACGATGTTATTATTTTATCTTTATGTAAATATAGTTTCAGAATAACCACACATATTATTAGTAACGTGATGATTACTGAGAATTGTGTAAGTTAAAAATGTGTTTTCCATTCCTTTTTGTCTTTAGGGTAGAAACCTCAGGAATATACAATAAAATATTGTGTTCTAAACTCACGTCAAATGATTCCTTTCCATGTGGTTATACTACCAACTTGATAATACTTATCTTTTGCTTTTAATTTTAAGGGATTTTTTTTTCAAAAATTTAGTTTTGTTGTGTAATTACACAGAGGTTGGCGGAGCCTGTTCAGAAAATTCTGGCTCCCATTCCTGTTCCCTCCACTCTGTTTCCTTCCTCCCCTTTAGATGTTTTTCTCCTGGATGTTTGCTCGGCCTTCCACTGTGCTTAAATGCATGCAAACGAACCTGTGCTTTCATGCCCCTCCCACCCTTGGGCGAATGGCAGCTGAGCCTGTGGAGACTTCTGCTCCAGCTTTGCAGCACCGGGAGGGCGCCCCTCAGTGACCTGCAGCCTCCCTCCCTGGGTCCCCTCGCTGTGTCTCCTCCTCACATCCTTCCCTAGCCCTCTTCCCACAAAGCTGACAGGCTACTGTAAGAGGGACCCCGGATGCACCAAAGGGCCCAGAGGCACCAAATGTCTTAGCCTCCAGCTCAGCTCCTGCTGTGGCCTCTGCCTGGGGTCCTCTTCCCAAGCAGGGTCTGAGGTCGTTGTCCCCAGAAGCTGTTGCTTGCACCCCTGGCCCACAGACATCGCAGGGCTGACCTCCCTGGGTTGCAGTCCTTGTTCACCTGCACTTCCAGCTCTAGAGGGAACTCCAGAGAAGCACTGTTCTTTGTGCCTATCTCCTTGGCCTTGTGGGGGTCTGACTGAAGCAATGGACCAAGGATGTCTGTGGGGCTGACCTGGACTGAGAGCCACAGCCAGCTCAGGTGACCTCCGTGTCCAGGAAACCTCTAAAATGGTCAATGGAGAAGGTGCTTGCAGCTGGGCCTCCAGTCCCTGGGGGCACAGAGACCCCGGCCCTCCCTGCCCAGACTCTAACTAACGGCTGTGGCCCCAAGAGTGAACCCAGCCAGCTGTTCCACTTCCCAGGCTGTGCTTCCTGAGTGCTCGGAACCAGGCCAGACCCAACTCTGTGATCTCAGACTTAGGGTACCTCGCTCACCCCCAGTAGATGTGGTGAGCAGTGTCCGGCCCCTCTCCCTCAGGGCCAGCTGCCTGTCCCCACATTTGCAGAGCAGATGGACCCCTTGCGCATCTGTCCCTTGACCAACCCCCACCCATCCCACCTGCATTTCCTAGGAATGCCCAGCCTGGCCAGGTGCAACACCCTTTCAACTCTCAGCTCGGAAGCTCCTAGACTCCCTTTACAACCCTGCTCAATCAACACCTCCTCTTTCAGCTTCCCCTGACACTCATCTGCCTCAGCAAGCCTTGTCACGTTCCCAGAGCATGGCTCGGACTCAGCCTGCACCCCCAGGTAGCTGTGTGACATTGGTCAGAGATGAATCTTCCTGAGGCTCAGTTTTTCTCATCTGTAAAATGGGGATAATAATAATAATAATAACAACAGCCTATGTGGAGCTGTGGCTACCAAACAATTATACAGTGTTTGGAATAAAGGTTGGTAACAGTGACAATATTTATGAGTATCGTTTGTCCCTGTGGTCTCAGAGTCCCCAAGTTACCCCTAGACAATAGGTACCTTGGGGACAGCGATGCTTTACCCCTAGGAGCTGGTGACTTGGGGACTGTTGAGCCAGATCTGTAGCTCTGCTTGCTTTCTTTTCTCCCTGTCATGAACCTGACGGATTGGGGGTCGAGAGTGGACAGTGTGGGGCAACCAAGCAGTCTAGAACTCTCCTCGAGTGTCTGTGGACACCTGCGTTCTTCCTACCTTGTGGGAAGCCCAGGGGAGGTTTTAACCACTGCAGGCTGACATTGCTCCGGGCCCCCGGCCTCTCAGCTGGCTGCTGCTGAGCTTGTGGGAGCCCCTCGGGATTTGCCTGCCTGCCACACCTGCAGCTCCGCTTGTCATGTGTACAAACACCCCCATTACGCCTGATTACAAGCCATTAGTGCAATTAGGGTAGCCCCCTCCGCCGTCCTGGGGCTGGGAGCCAGCTGTGCTGGGGGCCTGGGGCAGAATAGCAAACAGCTTCTGCCGAGGCTTGCTCAGCTGCTGGGGGGTGTCTGGGGGGAGCCTGGTCCTTGGGCTGGGCAGTCCTCCCAGGCTTGGTCAGCAGGCCCCAGGTTCTGGGGCACGCAGTGGGCAGGGAGCAGATGAGGTCACCCTCTGCTCTTGCCTTCCCTCTGCCTGGACGCTGTCCCTGCACCGAGCTTTCTCATCCTGGGCCTACCAATGTCTGGGGTGGGCAGCCTGTTGCTGGGGGCCACCCCGTGCACTGTAGGGTGGCCGCACCATCCTGGCCTCTACCCACTGGGGTGCCAGTCGTACCCCTTCCCCAGCTGTGTCAGCCAACAATGCTTCTGGACATTCCCGAGCGTTGGGGGCGGGGGCAGGGCCACCCCCATTTGAGAGCGGCGCCTGGATCTCCATTTGTCCTTCAGCTGCAATGCCACATCCCCACCCCGCCTCCCCAAGAGCCGTCACTGCAGCGGGCGGCTTTCTGCTTTATTTGCTCTCTTGCCTCGTCCACCATGGAGGCCCCTCCGCCTGCTCCCCGCTCCCTCCTCTCCCTTTCATCCCTCTGGAAGAAGTCTTTTAAGCCCAAACATGTAGTCACCTCTGGCCCATCACCCCCAGGGGTGCCGAGTCAGAGAGACCCGGCTGTTGCTCTCCTGACCACCCACGCTGAGCGCGCAGCCCCAGCATGCCAGACTTGAAAGGGCCATTTGAGGTTCGTACTTGACCAGGGAGGAAGCAAAGAGCCCGTGGCTGTTTGTTCTGGGACTTGGGAGTGAGTGCGGCTCTTCTGAGCTCGGCTGGAGGGCGTCCTCTGCCCCGGCCAGGCACCGGCTGCCTGGTGAGCTGATCACTTCCTGCTCCCTGTTCATTCCCCATCGAAGGTTTACTGCACAGTATTTTAATGACTCGAAGTCACCTATTCTAAGACAATCACTTTTCCACATTTTAACTTGCCTGAGGTTGAGATGCTCTTAGAGGTGTCGGGGTCTTGCAGATGCTGTCGCCCCGGGACGCAGCTGCTGTGGCCTGCTGTGGCTTGAACTTGGTCGTGGCTTATGTGGGATTGATTGCAAATGTGCATGTGATTCTTCACCCTTCGTCCCTGTAAACTTTGCAACACACCATTTTGCTGCTTCCCCCATTCAGAGGTGGCATCTCTTCCTAAAGTGACCAATCCTCCTGGTTTTCCTGGGACTGAGGGGATTTGGGGGACATGGGGCTTTCAGGGCTAAAACTGGGAAAATCTGAGCAAACTGAGGTGAGCTGGTCCTCTCTGCTCCCCGTCCCTGAATTGGGGTCTGCCTGAGACTTCGTTTTACCAGCAGAACGTGGCTGGTGGGCTGCGTGCTAGCAATCTAGTCCCCTCCCCACCAGAAGCCCCAGACCTCTGAGTTGTGGTATTTGAAATTTTCCATGGTAGAAACACCCACCACAGTTGATTTCCAGCTTCCAATGTGTCGCCATGGAGCCTGGAGTTGGGAAGAGAAGATGTGCACAACCAGCTCTCCAGCTCACCACTAAACGTGGCAGAAGTGACCTTTCGTGAGTGAGTAGTTCTGTGGCGTCTGCTCTGAGTACCCTGCACCTGCCCTGTGGCCAATCCCAGGGTAGCAAGCTGGAGGGTGAGACCATGTAGATGGGCCGGGCTGTCCCAGCAGAGACCATTCTGGACCGGCTGTCAGCCAGCCTGCTCCCAAACACAGAAGATGCAGTGGGGACCACAGCGCTGCCCACCCAACTCAGATGCAGGGGTGAGCCCTGCTAAAACCAGAACCACACTCTGATCTGTAGACTCCCAAATTCATTGTTAAATTCTATTGTTTTGAGCAATGACATTGCTTTAATTATAATGTATTAGGCAATCTTCACTTTGTGGGCGGTTTGTTAGGCAGCAGTAGCTAACTGATACATAGCTGTCGATATTGTTTTCTCTTCAGTTGAGTTACATGTGTTGTTGACATTGCATGTGTTGGGTCCAGCTGTCATTTAGAATTACTATAAAATTGACACTCTGATTCTGCATAAAATGGGATTTACCAGGCAGGAAAGCAAGAGCACTGGGGTTCCCTTGATATTGGTGAAGCCAGTGTTCATCTTTGAGGAAATGACCGCAGCTCTGTGTTTTCTTGCAAAGCAACAACCAGGTGTTTTATGCACCCAGAGAGAGGAAAATGCTCTGCTTAGAAGTAAGATGCGGATATAATTTGGATGTTTGTCCCTCCAAATTGTGTGTTGAAATTTGGTCCCCAGTGTCAGAGGTGGGGCGTGGTGGGAGGGGTTTGGGTTTTGGGGTGGATCCCTCACAAATGGCCTGATGCCTTTCTCATGGTAATGAGTGGGTTCTCTCTGCTGGTTCATTCGAGAGCTGGTTGTTTAAAGGAGCCTGGCGCCTCCGCCTCCCTCTTTTCCTCCTCCTCTCGCCATGTGACGCCTGCTCCCCTGCACCTTCTGCCTTGATTGGAAGCTCCTTGAGGCCCTCATGAGACGCAGATGCTGGGGACATGCTTCTTGTACAGCCTGCAGAACTATGAGCCAAATACACCTCTTTTCTTTACAAATTACCTAACCTCAGGTGTTCCTTTATAGCAGTGCAAATGGACGAGCACAGACGTACACAAAGGGCGGCCCAGCTGGGAGGCGCGGGCCCGTTGAAGGCAGGAGGAATCACCGAGTGCCTCAGAAGAAGTGGAAGTACTTACCCAGCCGGGACCCTTCATGCTCTGTACAGGTCTGGCACGAGTCCCCGTGTCACAGCTTAACCGGCAGTATCTTAGTGTCACACGAAATCATGGCATCTGAGAATCAGTGGCATTTTCAATTTGATAGAATAGAGCATCATGTGGGTATATCCTCTCTCCCCCTCACTGGACCACCAGCCCTGTGGGCAGGGGCCTTGGCTTTTCTTTGACCCTTGGCCAAGAGCCTGGATGCATGGCTGAGCTGACACGAAGAGTCTCATTAGCCAGGATGTCAGATGAGGAGCCACCACCTTAACACTCATCCCTCCTGCCACGGGGTCCTGGGGCACGGGGTCTCTCACTCAGCTCACCCTCATGGCAACACGGAGGTGCTGCAGAGCGGGTGTCCACGCTACCCGCTTTGCAGGAAAGGAAACGGAGGGGATTTGGAGAAGGCGTATGGCAGCAGGGCCGGCTTCACAGTGGGTGGCCTGGGCAGTCTCACAGGCCCCACGCACAGGACTGCACACTGGGCTCAGTCCTTTGCTGTGGCTTCATTTTTAAGCAAGGGCCCCCACTTTCATTTTGTACTGGGCCCTGCAAGTAGCCGATCCAGGGGACTAGGCTTCCTGGGGGTTCCCAAGGCTCCGGGCCCAAACCTGCTGCTGTCTGTGAGGCCTGAGAATGTGGCACAAGGGACTCATTGCAGCGCGGAGTCCCAGGGCCATTGCCAGCCTCCATGGCCTCACCCAGGTAGCGCCTCGCCCAGGCCTGGCAGACGGCAATGTGGTTGTTTCCTCTGGCCTGTGGCCTCCCTCCTGGCAGGACCAAGTGAGTGCGTGTCAGTGAGCGCTCTGTAAGTGGTTGGCCACCAGGCTAACGCTGTGGGACTGTTACCATCGCTGTCGGTGTCCCTGTGGGAGCGGCAGCAGGGGCCCGTGGATGAACCCGACCCAGACAAGGGGCTGGACTGGACCGCAGGTCCCGCCACTGGCTGCTCTGCTTCCCTGTCACCCCCACGTGAGCGCCAGGGCCTGCCGAGCCCCCCCGAGATCCCAGGGGCTTCTGCATCTCAGCCCCCAGGGTTCAGACGCTGCCTTCTGAGGGCAGAGGCGAAGGGCTGACCTTGAGTCACGCCGCAAGGTGAACAGCGCTAATAGACGTTTATTTCTAAAATAGAACCGACTCTCCAGACAACTGGTTATTAACTTGGGGAAAGGGAGTGCTATTTCAGGCCCAACGGCAGAAAAGCATTTTCCTTTAAGAGCTTTTCCTGAACTTTTGACACGGGCTCTGCTGCAAGGCGAGGCGCGGGGGCAGAGGGAGCAGGCCCCTCCCGGGCTGGGCGAGCAGCCAGGGCCAGATAGGCCATGAGCACGGGAGGGGGCAACGGGCACCTCCCTCAGTGAGCGGCTCCGGGGCTTCAGCACGTGGATGCAGTGACCTGCGGCCAGTGGCATAGGGGCTGCGCTGGGCCTTCCATGCCCCCTTCCCCATCCTTAGCACAAGCCCTTTGGGTGGCCCAGGGTTAGGGTTTATGTTTCTAGCCAGGGTCAGGGTTCAGTCTATGATCAGAGTCAGGCCTTAGCCTGTGACCAGGATCAGGGCTCAGTGTGAGCCTGGAAAGCAGAGCGTGCATCCACCCTGGGGTCACCCTGGCCATTGTGTTGAGTCAGCTTCCTGCACCCCAGGCAGCTCCGGGAGGATCGTGGCCTGGGAGGTTTCCTGAGTGTCGTGTGGGTGAACGGTGTCTGCAGAGTGGTTTCCCCTTGGGCTTGTCCCCTCCCCGACCCCAGCTGGTGGCACTGGTGTGGCTGGGCAGGTGGGAGGCCTGTGCTGTAAGTGGGACCTGAGCCAGGTCAGGGAAGCGTGTGGTCTTCCCCTCTGCATCACGCCTTGTCCGTGGCATTTGGACCCCTCAGGGGGCATCTGGGGCCTGGGGAAAGGAGAAGAGGAAGCTTAGATAAGCTGCTTCCAGGGATTTCGCTTGCACATTCCTGCCCTCCTTTGGATATGTGCTGCGAAGCGGGAAATCCGCCTCTTTATTAAAACCGTTCATCAAAGGAAAATGCAAAAAACAGAGGAGCGGGAGGGAAGATAAGTCCGGGGGGCAGAGCTGTCCTGGTGTGTGTGTTGGGACGTTCCTTCAGGCTAGACCTGGGCAGGGTCGGAAGGGCCTCCTTTTTATGCATAATGGCTTTCTGCCTCAGTTTCCCCATGGTTCCCAGTGTGTGAATGGCCCAGGGCCAGATGTTCTGAAGATGGTGGTGGTGAGCGCATTCACAGAACTCACCATAACTCAGCACTGCATTGAGGCTGTGACGTATATTAGCCTAGTTAATTCTCACAATAACTTCTGAGACAGGGATTATTATCCTTATTTTATAGATGAGGAAGCCAAAGTGCAGAGAGGCTAAATAGGTTGTCCAAGGTCATGCAGCTAGCAATTGGCAGGGCTGCAGTCCAGACCGTCTGGCTCGGGGGTCCGTGATATTAACCCCCACATTCCCTGCCACTCCACGGCCATAGGCATCCGCCGGGTCCCGGGCAATTCCACAGGCCCCTTCAAAGTCTGGCCTCATCACTGTCCTATGAGGTGAGTATTATTATTGTTTCTATTTCACAGGCGAAGAAACTGAGGCCAAGGGCCACACATTTAATAAGCGGGGGCATCAAAACCCTGGTTAGAGTGGAGCCCAATACAGTGCAATTTCTTCTGTGCCGTGTTACTTGCAACAGCTGATTCCAGTTCCTCATTTGTGTATGACTCCGAGCAAGCCGTTTCTCACACCCACTCAGGATTTCCTTAGCACCCACACCATGAGGGGCCCAGTGCATGGAGCCCTAGCACCCGGCCCTCACGGAGCTCAGGCCCATTGCCGTGGGAGACTGTAAGGTCATCGGTGCTTCAAACAGGTCTACCCAAGGAACTGAGGGATCCCAGAGACAGAGGGCACCTGGGGCTGGGGAAGGTCTGGGAAGGCTTCCCAGAGGCAGTGACTAGTGGAATGGGCTTGAGGATCAATCATGTGGTAGCTAAAATGGGGAGTGGCATCAAATTCCAGGCAAAATGAGGACAAACGCATGAGAATAAAACGGCATCAACATCATCACCAACATCACCATCACCACCATCATCACCAACATCATCATTGTCACCATCATCACCATCATCATCAACATCATCATCATCATCATCATCATCACCATCACCATTATCATCATCACTATCACCACCATCATCACCAACATCACCATCACCACCGTCATCAACATCATCAATGTCATCATCGACAACAGCAGCAGCAGCAAAAACAGCTGCTTACTGGGTGTTGCAGTGTCTGCCAGGTAGTGGGTTAAAAGCTGTGCCTAGATTGTTCCATTTTGTCCTCACCATAGACCTGTGAGGTAGAGCCTCCCTGTCATTATTTCCAATATACAGCTGAGGTCCTTGGAGTTCAGAGAGGTCAAATTCATTTGCATAATTTCACACAGTTAGGACAGGGCTGGGATTCAGCTCAGGTGGTCAGCTCTGGTGCCCACATCCGTAACACTCTTTACACATGCTCATGGTCTTCCAAAACTTCCCATCTCCCTGGACCTTAGTTAGTGTGTGATGAATGAACCAAGGGAGATGAATCACCTGATAGTCATCTTCAAACCTCCCCTTGTCAATTCCGGGGGGTCTCTGCCCAGGTTCGAGTCCCATCCTGCTCCAGCCTGAGCAGAGGAAGAAGCTCCTCTACGGGAATAATGCGAGACCCTGGTGCCCTGTCCTAGCCACACCCACGTCTCCTGAGAGTGAGGCTGGGGCCGAGGACCAGCCCATGTTCTGATCGTCCCTCTGCTCCTTACCCCTGGAAGATCTTGAGCAAAGCACACAGCCCTCTCTTCCCCCAGTTTCCTCAATGCTGACGGGGGCATCGATATCTTGTCCACAGTCAAGAGTTTTCCCAATGACTCAGTGGGATAATGGGCTCTGAAGACTGGACGTGCTGCCTGGGGACGGGCTTACCTCTCAGACAGCGGGAGAAGAGCAAGGGGGAGGTGAGTCTCACTGAGCGTGTTAGAGGTTTGTCGATTTTGTTGATCATCTCAAATAACTAGCTTTTTGTTTTATTGATTTTTCTCTATTGCTTTTCTGCTTTCAACTTTATTGATTTTGACTCTTATTTTTATACTTTCCTTCCTTCTGCTTGTTTGGGTTTATTTACTCTTCTTTTTCTAGGTTTTTGAGGTAGGAGCTTAGATTACTGATTTGAGATATTTCCTCTTTTCTAAGGCAACTGTTTAGTGCTATAACATTCCCTCTAAGCACTGCTTCGACTGTGTTCCACAAATTTGGAAATGTTGTATTTCCATTTTTATTTGGTTTGGGGTGTTTTTAAAACTTTCCCTTGAGCCCTCCTCTTTGACTCATGCATTAGGCAGTTTCCAAGTGTTCAGAGATTTCCCTGCTGTCTTTCCATTATTGATTTCTAGTTGGAGTCCATTGCGATGGAGAACACACCCTATGGTTTCAATTATTTTTAATTTGTTGAGGTTTGTTTTATGGCCCAGGACACGTTCTGTCTTGGTATACGCTCTGTGGGGACTTGAAAAGAACACGTATTCCGTTGCTGGGTGGAGTGTTCTGTCAGTGGTGATTAGATCCTGTCGGTGATGGTGCTGTTAAGTTTTTCTATGCCCTTGCTGATTTTCTGTCTAGTTGTTCTATTGCTGATAGAGGAGTATTGAAGTCTCCAACTGTGATTGTGGATTTGTCTAGTTCTCCTTTCACTTCTGTCAGTTTTTGCTTCATGTATATAATGTACATATATTAATATATTTATTATTATCATTTTTGTAGAGGAAGAGTCTCACTTGCTTTATATATTTTGCACCTCTATTTTTTGGTGCATGTACATTTAGTATTGCTACGTCTTCTTGGTGGATTGACACTTATAATTATACATTATCTCTCTGTCTCTCTCGTTCTCATTTTTTTTCCTTCAAGGCCTGCTTCATCTGACATTAACACAAGCAATCCTGCTTTCTTTTAATCAATGTTTGCATGATGTATCTTTTCCCATCCTTTGAATTTCAACCTGCGTATATTATAATATTCAAAGCAAATTTCTTTTAGGCAGCTTATGATTGGTTCATATTGTTTAATCCACTCTGTCATCCTGTGTTTTAACTGGTGTATTTAGACAATTTACACTTAATGTAATTATTAACATGTTAGAACTGTCATTTGATTCTTGTTTTCTGTTTATTCTCTCTACTTTTTATTTCTCTCTTTTCTTTTTCCTGCCTTCCTGTTGGTTCCTTGAAAGGTATTTTTTTTTTTAAATTTCATTTTTGATCTCTTTGTAGTGTTTTTTGATCTCTCTGTAGTGCTTTTGTATATCTCTTTGCATTTTAGTGATTAGGTGTTACATTATACAAACATAACTTATCACAGTCTGCTGGTGAATCATATAATCAGTTTGAGGAGACTGAAGAAAACGTCCCTCCTTTGTGTTCCTTTCCCTTCCTCTATTTATAATAGTTTTAAGTATTTTCTGTACATAAATTTAGAACTTCAGATAGTGTTATAATATTTGCTTCAACTGTCAAATATATTCATAATTTAGGAGATTTAAGAGGAGAAGGAAAATGTGTTGCATTTAGTCATATTTTTACTCATTCTGTTTTGATTTCTTCCTTCCTGACGTTATTTCTTCTTTTATTGTTCCCTTTCTGCTTAGAGTAACTCCTTCAGCCATTCTTTCAGGGTGGGTCTGCGGGTGACAGTCTCAGTTTTTCTTCACCTGAGAATGTCTTGATTTCCTTTTCTTTCCTGAAGGATGCTTTGCTGGGTACACGATTCTTGTTGGACAGCTCTTTCCTTTCAGTGTTTGAAAAATGTTGGGTCACTGCCTTTCAGTCTCCACGATTTCTGGTGAGAAGTTCACTGTCATCCTAACTGCTTTCCCCTGTAGAAAAGGCGCTGCATTCTCTGCCAGCTTTCAAGACTCTCTTTGCCTCTGTTAGTTTTCAGAAGTTTGACGATGATGTGCCTTATGTGAGGCTCACTCGCCTGCTTGAACCTGTATGTTTGTGTCTCGTTGCCTAATCTGGGAGGTTCTCAGCCATCACTTCTTCAAGTGCATGTTCAGCGCCCTCCTGTTCCTCCCCTTCCAGAACCTTCCAGTCCACCGGTGCCGAGGCTCTGCCGTTTCCTCTGCCGCTCAGGCTGGGTGCTTCCTGTCCTTCTGTCCTCAAGTCCACGGCCTTCCCTCTGTCCCCAGATTTTGCTCTTTGAGCTCATCGCTGAGTCTGCAAATTTCAGCTATTGTATTTTTCATTTCTAAAATTTCAGTTCAGTTCAGTTGGGTTCTTCTTTAGATCCTCTATGTCTTTGCTGAAATTTTCTGTTTCTCTGCTGGTGTTTTTGTTTTTCATTTGTTATTCATGTGTTTGTAGTAGCTCACAGAAACACCTTACCATGAACAAATGCTCTAAACTGTCAGGTAATGCCCATGTCCCTGCCATCGTGGCGCTGGCATCTGTCCAGGGCCATTTTCCGTTTAGTCTGAGACGTCCCTGGCTCCTGGTGTGACGAGTGCTTTTTCACTGAAACCTGGACATCTGGATACTGTGCTCTGAGAATGGACCTTTCTCAGCCTCCTGTTTGGCTGCCTTCTGACACTGCCCTGGCAGGGGAGGGAGACATCTAGCCCCGCTGGGGTGGAAGTCTGGGTTCCGTTCTTGGCCTCTGTTGGCATCGGTCGGGGCGAAAGTCCAGGGTCCTCCTGTGACTTCCACGGACACCCTGTGGGGTCTCGTCACCTCCTGGCAGGGATGAAAATCTTGGCTTCCTACTTGGTCTCCTTGGAGACCACCCTGACAAGAGAGGGAAGAGAGACATGAGGAGAGACACTCAGGGAGAAGATGCCAGAGGAGCAAGAAAGAAATGGGGAGAAAAGAGTAAAGAATACGGACAGTGGAGCCTCCCGTGTAGATGCTGATGGGAAATTCCAGAGAAAGAGGGAAGCCGAGGCGCAGAGGCGTACAGAGACAGAGACACAGAGACAGAGACACATGGGCAGAGGCAGGGCAGGAGAACGCAGACCACACACACCTGGGAGCTGTGGTGGCCAGGGACTCCCTCCCACCCCAAGAGAAAGGGGGTGCTCATCTGAGCAGAGGCCTCAGGCCTGGCTGGTGAGGATGAGTCCTGAGACAACCCGGCTCCTTCTCCCAGACGGGACGGCCTTCCTGCCTCATCACCTGTCCCCACCTGCTCGCCCGCTTGCTCATCTGCAGACCCCAGCTGGCCCCGTCCTGTGCCTGACCCTGAGGGGGGCGGCAATGGTAGGCTCCCTGTCTCCTCAGGGGCATGGGTTATCTACAGGGTGTGGGTTATAAGGCCTGCTAGCTCCAGCAGTGGCCCTGGCCGGACCCTCCATCACAGGAGGCCTCCCGTAGGTGGCGCAGCTACTGACCACCATTTTCCTGATGCCCCCCAGCTTGTTGCAGTGAGAAGGAACTTGACTGAACCCACCCCAGCCCAGCCCAACTCAAGCCACTCATCTTCAGAAACCTCCCAGATAAATCTTCCTTTCAGGCGTAGGAGCTGTGGGTTCACAAGAAGAGAGAACAGCATAAACTTGAGAGCTGTTACCAAAAGTAGACTGATGAGAGAAACCCACTGTTCTTCTCATCCAATCTCAAAACCAGATTCCACAGCTCAGGGGACCTGGGAGGAACTGTGTGCTTTTCCTTAAGCCATCATTACCATCATCACTGTCATCACCGTCATCACTATCAACACAATCAACTCTATCATCACATCAATACCATCATCACCATCACTACCATCACCATCATCACTATCATCATCATCATCATCATCATCATCATGATCACCATCAACACCATCAATGCTGTCATTACCATGATCACCATCATAACCATCGTCACCATCATTGCTATCATCACCATCAGTGCTGCCATTACCATCATCACCATCAACACCATCAATGCTGTCATTACCGTGATCAACACCAACACCATGATCACCATCATAACCATCGTCACCATCATTGCTATCATCACCATCAGTGCTGTCATTACCATCATCACCATCAACACCATCATCACCATCACTACCATCACCATCATAACCATCATCACTATCATCATCATCACCATCATTGCTATCATCACCCTCAATACCATCATCACCATCATCACCATCATCACCATCAACACCATCATGATCACTATTATCACCATCATCATTGTCAACACCATCATCACCATCACCACCATCAATACCGTCAACACTGTCACCACCATCATCACCATCAACACTGTTATCACCATCAATACCGTCATCACCATCACTTTCACCATCATCACCATCAACACCATCAACACTATTGTCACCATCATCAACACTGTCACTGTCAACACCATAATCACTGTCATCATCATCATCGCCATCAGCAGCAGCACCATCACAACAAAATCAACACAACAGCAGTGATAATGACAAAAATCTGTTGAGATTTACAATGTGCTAGATACTATGCTAACCATTGTATTTACATTATTTCATTTCCTTCTCACCACAACCCTATGAGGGAGAAGATACTACCTTATTTTTTCCATATGAGAAAACTCAGACTCAGAAAGGTCAAGTAACTTTCCTGACCTCGCACAGCTAGATCGTGGTAGAGCCAGGATTCAAACTCTATCTGACACCAGAGACTTGCCCAGCAGGAGCAGGTGATCAAAGCCCTGAGCGGGCTGAAGAGCAATGGCTTAACCCCTCTCTGTGCTCCCACAGGGGGTCACACTTGCCTGGCCCCATGTGTTGCCAGCCCTGCCCTCTGTACGCACAGGCCCAGCAGAGGTGGAGGGGAGCCAGGCGTTCAGGACTGGGGCCAACGCTCCCCCCCAGGCCCCCACTCCTGCTCAGCCTGCATTCCTGCCCCGTCTCTGCCTGTGCACGTGAAGCCTCCTCCACTTTCTCCAGACGTGTGCAGCCAAACGTGGCGGAGCTACTTCCCCTCCCCTCTGCTCATTTTCTTTTCTTTCATTTTTTCCCCGTTGAATGTTTCGTGTGATCGGCACATAATGCACATCAGAGTCCCTGCGCAGTGTAAAATCTCCCTTACACAAGGCTTTCTCCTGGACGGTGCACAGGGCAGCTGCCCCAAGCAGCTTAGAAGCCGCCCACTAGAGGAGCGGCCGTCTGCTGCATGGCCACATTGGGAAGATAGTGAGACCTCTCTGCCTCTGTGCCCATGTATGAAATTCCAGGGACAATGTTGGACCAGCCTCTGCTTGGGCCCTGTGCCACGGCCGAGTGGGGCCCCATGATCAACATCTTCATCTGGACCCTAAGGAGAGGGGATGTCTGTGCCCCACAGGGCAGGCAGACCTGGACTCAAGTCCTGGCTCAACGATTTATGACGATGGGGTGAGCGTCTGGGCATGTCTGAGCTGCACTTTCTCCATTTTCAAAGTGAGAATCCTAGTGACCATGTCATGGGCTGTTGGGGTGATATGGTGCCTGGCACACAGTAGGGGCCTGCTATCTGCAGGTCACCCTCTTGTCCTGTCCCCCTCACCGATGCACGAAGCTGGCACGTGGCCGGCACGTGGCCGGCATGTGGCTGTCCCTTGCTCACAGCTCCTCCAAAGGGCAGATGGGAAGCCTCTCATCTGTCCACATTTCTAAAATCAGATTCTAGCGCCTGCCGCCGAGGGCCACGCCGTCTATCCTTGCCGTGCCAGCGGCTCCCCAGGAAGCCAGAAGGCTTCTCTCGGAGAGGCCTGCAGAGGGGCTCATGAATATTTCACTGTGAAATTCTTGAGGAGAGCTGCTCGCACGCGGCTCTGCACGGAATCCTTCCATCTCAGTGACTTAAGTCTTCACCCTCTCTCTCCCCTCTTGTCAACAGCGGACGCTCCAAGGAGCCCTTCGCTGCTAAGTAGCTCGCGGTGGCAGGAGAGAAAATAGCAGCAGCTGGCATTTGTCCCACGTGTCCCCTCAAACATTAACCCACCGAGTCTCCGGAAGACATAGAGAGGCGGGGCAGTGAGGACCCTGCTGCACGGATGAGGTGACAGGCGTCCATGGCCCCCGGAGCCCAGGCCGCACCGGTGTCACTTCCCCTGCTGCTGAAGGGGCCTCCCCTCTGCGCCTCCCACCAGACCTGCTGGCGACTTCCACCGCTGGCTCAAGTGTGCGATCGAGTCCCGCTCTGTCCTCAGCGGCCATGTTACTGGTGAGCTTCTTTGCCTCTCTGTGCCTCAGTTTCCTCACGTTAACAATGCAGCTTGTGAGGGAAGTGCGGGGTGAGGGCTGAGTGGAATCCACACCATTTTTCGTGCAGAGTGCTTTATGCTGCTGGCTCGTGGGATGTGCCCCCAACTCCCTGGGGAGGGGCATGTCACCCCCCCATTTCAGAGGGGAACGTTTCTCCCTAGGGCCTTGGTGGTGCTCACCAGGGCTGGCTCCAGAGCCTGGTGGTTGGAGGCTCGAATTCCTATTGTGCCATCTCTGGGTACCTGCCCAGAGCCCGTGCCAGGCCAGGTGGCTGGAGGTTCCGGGAGGAAGTGTGCTCCAGTGGGCTCACGGGGAGGGTGGGAGGTTGGCAGGAGAAGCACTGAAGCCATTGTGCAGGTGACCCTCATGTGGGGGAGCTACAGCAGACCTCATTGGCTGTGCCTGCCTTGGCCCCCATGCCGGGGATGGAGTGGCCCCCTCATCTGCCTCCTGGACGTCCTGGTGCTGGGACACCTCTTCCGTATCCTCCTTGAACTGGCTTTTCCGGCAGCCTCGTACCTGGAGTCACCAAACCTGTCCCTGCTTCTGGGCCCCAGTCCCAGGGCCCCAGATAAAGGGTTAAGGATCACTATGGGAGGACCTGGCCTTGCTTTGGGAAGAGGCTGTATTTGGCGAGACTTGGGGAGTTTGGGCCCATGTGCAGGTGCATGGCTGAGTCAGCAGCAGACCTGAGGCTTTGGGGTGGTGACGCTGACCTCGCAAACTCATGTGCTGTGACGTCAAACCAGCTAGGGTCTGGGTCTCCATCTCGCACTCCCCAGCTGTGTCCTGTGCACAACTTACCCACTAAATACTGCCACGGTCTGAGCCGAGCCTGATAAGGCGCGCAGGCAGGTGCCCGGGGAGGGGTGGGGGTGGGGGTGGGAGGCGGGCATGCGGCTGCCCCGTGGAGCCTGCAGTCTGCGGGGAAACAGGTTCACGGGCACATCCGGTCCTCTATTACCTTCATAGCACGTTGCACCCTCTCCAATTACTTGGCTTACCCACGTGTGTATATGTGTGTGTATGCATACACATGTGCGTATGTGCACGTGAGTTTGTACATGAGCATGTACACTCCTGTGTTCATGTGCTCATGCTGTGTGCGTTCGAGTACATGCTTGTGTGTGTGTTGTTCGCCAATCCTGACTCAGGAATGCTGTGTGTCCCTTTGCCTGTCACAAAGTGAACTCTCCAAATATCATTAAGTAAATAAACTCCAGAAGAAAAGGGACAAAGGACGTGATCGAGTCAGTCACCAAGAAAGGACTGAAAACAGCTCATAGATGTGCGGACCTGCCGCCAATTCTACACTTTGCAATGTCGAGATGTCTGCTGCGTGGTCACCCAGACCTGTGGGGAGTGCAGGGGCAGGCGGTGAGGGCCCCGGCACGCGGACGGCAGTGACCTTGACTCCAGATTCCTGGAAGGCAGCTTGGGCTTGTGCCCAGAAGATTTTAAAACACTCCCTCCCTCCAACCCAGCAATTCCCGTCCAGGGATGCACCGTAATGTGTAATTGGACGGAGCCCTCAGCTGTGAGTGCAGAGTGCGCTGGGCTCTGTGAGTTATGAGCCGCTGTCCGGTGCAAAACTGGAAATGAACGAAGTGCCCGCGGGCAGAGGGTGGAGCAACAGAGGACAGCGCAGCCACAGAGCGGATCGCCCAGCAGCCACTAGGACGGAGTGGGTCTGAGTTTATTGAAGTGGAAAATGTCCACGGTGTGTATTACCGCGTGCGAAGGCAGACCACAGGCAGCGAGTCCCAAATGGGGCCACTTCGTAAACTCTATCTCTCGCCATCACTCCAGCGCTCTCCCTCTGAATAAGAATAATATAGAATATGAACTTAAAAACCTATTTACCAACATTTTAATAGCTCCAGAGGACGAGATTGCCAGCAGTTTTCCTTCATTCCATCATTCCTTTAGGTATCATCTTGGTTTTTTATTTTATGCTTTTTTGCAGTCAATGCTTATTACTCTAATAACCATAAAAATGCTATTTTTCTATTTTTAAGTGACTCTTCTGTGCTCAGTGCTGAAGGCAGGGGCCCTGTCTCCAGAATGCCCCCGACTCGCCATAAGGGAGGAAGTGTCTGTTTATGACATTCTCGAGCACCTGTTTGTCTAGGTGCATGTGGGCAGTCGCAAGGACCCGGGCAGCAGCTCGGGGAAGCCACCTGCATTTTACAGAAAAGAAGAAGGTAGGTGTTCTGCCCAAGGTCACACAGCCCAGGTGGGAGTGTGGAGGTGGGTGCTGGCTTTCCCAGGGCCTCGAGAGGGGGGTCAGGGAATGCTGGGTCCCCACTGGGGTACAGAAGGCTCTGGCCTGGCCCGAGAACATGCGGCTGAGGAGGGTCATGGCCGGGTATGGGGGCCTGTCGGGGCCCGGGGGTCCCAAAAGCAATGGAGGCAGGGCCTGGCCTCGGGCAGTGTGGCCCAGCGGGATGAGCCCAGCGTCCTGGAAGGTGAGTCACCCACATCCCTGGGCTAGGCTGCAGTTTCCCCAGCAGGTCACGGGGCAGTCGCGAGGCCCGGCGGGTGCAGAGGGCAGAAGGGGCTGTGAACAGGTGGCAGGCTGTGCCGTCAGCGCAGCGAGTGCTCAGTGCTGAGCCCAGGGCTGGTGACTGGTGGGGCCTGATGAACAGAGAACACCGGACGTTCACAACGTTGTGACAGGTGGCTGCATGTGTGTTGACCATTTAATCCTCTACAAAGCAGATAATGCGACTATGTCTGTTTTACAAATGAGGAACCTGGGCCCAGAGAGGCCTGGGCCTGGCCTGAAGCCACACAGCTTGCAGGTGTCTCAGCTAGGTTTGCAACCAGTGCTCAGGCCCTGAGCCCTGTGTCACCCAGACATGGCCCTGACGTCTCCGATGCTGTGAGCTTAGGGCAGGCTCAGTGCCACCCGAGGAAGCGAGCTGAACACTCCAGGACACGTGTCCTAACCTCTCTGGGCTGCAGATACTTCAGCTATGAATGAGGAAAATCCTTCCCCTTTGCCAGATGTCTCTGAGTATTGGATGGGGACATATTTGTAGAACACTGGTACAAATAACCACAAACTGAGCAGCTCAAAGCAACAGGGATTTATTGTCTCGCAATTCTGGAGGCCACAAGTGCCGGCAGGGCCACGCTCCCTCTGGAGGCCCCAGGAGGTGCCTTTCTTGCTGCTTCTGGGCCCTGGTGGCTGGCGCCGTCCTTGGTGCCCCTCTGCGGGCAGCTGCATCAGTCCAGCCTCCGGCTCTGTCTTCACGGGGCCTTCTTTTCTGTGTCTTTGTGCCCAAATCGTCCTCTCCTGTCCCACATGGGGACACCAGCCATGGGATTAAGGGCTCACCCTAAGTCCAGGATGACTTTGTCTTGAGATCTTAACTAATTACATTTGCAAAGACCTTATTCGCAATAAGGTCACATCTGAGGTTCTGGGTGGATGTAAATTTTGTGTGGACGCTGCTCAGCTCACTGTGAGATCGCAGTGGTGCATCAGCACCTGGAAGGACACCTTTTCCAGCCTCCTGGTCCCGTAGGTTAAATGAGGGGCTGATTGGATGATCATGTCCCCAGCGTCGTGTGATGGGAAGATGTCCTGTCTTATCAGGGGCCAGTGCTGGGCCTAGTCAGGTCGTCCTGAGACCATGGCTCTGAGCTGAGCTCGCTGCTCAGCTTTGCTCAGAGGGGCCGGATGGGGGCCTCCCGCCAGCCTCAGCCTGCATCCATTTCCTGCTATTCCGTCCCTGCAGGACGGCAGGGCCCAAATTTCTGCTCAGAGGGGAGGATGAGCGCTTGGTTCCCCAGGAATCTGAGAATGACAGAATGGGAGGGGGTGTTAGAGACAGAAGACCCTTCCTTGTGTTACAGACGGGGAAACCGAGGCCCAGATTGGGGAATCATTGCCCTCAGCTCATGTGAGTCTGTTCACTAGTTTATTCATTCAATGATTGAGCAAACGTGTGTTGCTCACCCCTTCCTGGCCAGGCCTTCCTGGCACACGCACACCCTGCCGGGGAATCAGACCTGGTTACTTGCCCTGGTGTTTGCTGTATTGCCGGGGGGAGCCCAGATCTGCGTGGGGCTGGTGTGGGCTTCACTGAGGAGGTGAGACTCAGCGTGAGCCCAAGGCAAGTGGGCACAGGGACCTGGTGTCCCCAGTCCCGGCCCTGAGAAGCCAGTGGGAATTCAAGGGGCAGAGGAGGGTCCAGATCTCATTGTGCCCATCACGAGAGACAGGCTCTGCTCTGGCCCCACCCACAGCCCTCGAGGGTGGTCACCTCGACCCCATTTTGCAGATGAGGAAACCGAGACCTGCAGCGGTGGAAGGACTTACCCGAGTTCAGATGGCCCTTTGGTGACAGAGCCAGAGGAGGAGCTTGGTTTGACACCTGACAAAGTTTGGGTTCTTTTTATTGAACCAAATTTTCTCTGCAAGAATTTCCATCTTTCAGGAGGGAAATGTTACCTCACCTCCTGGCCAGCAGACCCTGCCCTATGGATGCGTACCTGTGTGGGGTCTTGGTCAGAGCACACCCTGTCCACACTCTGATGACAATGCCAGCAGCAGTTGGTGTTGACGAACACCTACTACGTGTGGGAACATGTCCTCAGCTCAGACCACACATAGGGAAACTGAGGCTCAGAGAGGTTTTGAAACCTGCCTGTGGCCACTTGCAGGTAAGGACAGAGACCCAGATTTGAACTCAGGCAGCCTGACTCCAGGGACTGAGGGATCGATCACTTCATCGATTAATTTACCGTTGTTTTCCGAGTGTCGTTATCGCTGTCGATGTTGACCTGACCGCCTGGCTGCGGCAGTCTCTGTCGGGTTTCTCTGCTGCAGTGTTACTCCCCTTCCCCTTTCTGTCCTGTACACTTTGGAAGAGAGTCACTGTGCACAGCCCACACCGAGAGTGGGCAGTTGGGCTTTGTCTCCTTCAGGGTGGAGCAGCTACACACACTATCTGGAATTGTTTGATATAGATGATTTGCCCATTCTATGTATCTATCCATCGTCAATTTATTCATTTAATCACGTTTTATCAATATGGACTCAAGGATATATATTTTATATACTACTTTGGATTATAATTCATTATCACTCGATTTTTGCTGCTGAAAATGCTTCCGCATTGGCATGGGGAGCTCTTTCTGTTGGCTTCGGCATCCCTCCGACACACCTCGTCATTGTGTTTTGTTTGAGCATGTTGAGCATGTCCTCCTTTCCTGGCACTGTGGGATGCTCCAGGCTCATCTTGTGTATTTCCTGCCCAGCCTTAGGATCAGCCATTTCTGCAAGGAGCCCTGGTTCCTTTTATTGGAGAGTGGTTTTAGAAACCAAGATCTGGGTGCCGAGTGTGCTCATTGCTACTGGGGTGTCACTGCCTCTTGGCCCTCTCAGCCGATAGAGCAAGGAAATACTTGTGTGTGCAGGAACTCACGTATGTATACATGTCTCTGACTGTTTCTACATGTATCCATCTGTATCTCCATCCTGCCTGACTGTATACCGATGTCTTCAACTCCAATCCATCACCACGTGCGTTGTTCTGGCCTACCCCTTGCTTGTCTGTAACCTCTCTCTCCTACGGTGAGAAACCCGGCTCCTACCTCCCACCATCCACTTACCTGTTCAATTCCAGTAGAGAGGGAGGGAAGTGTCGGGGTGGTTAACCCATATGCCGGGGGAAACAACTTTATTGACTGGAGTCCAGTCTTATGTGCAATTCCTTTTGCTTTAGTTTTACAGCTGCCACTCAGTTCGAAGTTATCAGAGCAGCACTTTTTCCTCCTCACTTGTCACCGTGGGTTTTTGATCATAGATGTTTTTCTGTTCAAAACTTGGGAAATAAAGGAAAGAGCAAGGAAGAAATTCTAAACCGCCCAGCATCTCTTTCTCTGGGGGACCCCTCTGCAGGCCTCTTGGTATTCATCCGTCGCCACTTACCTGTCCCCCATTGTACCCGAATCACTCTCATCTTGCTTGTTAAAAACATCCATTCACGCAGTACATACTTTCCAATAGTTTATCAACAAACACAGGGCCTACTATGTGTCGAGAGCCACATGAGGCTCTGGAAAGCTCACAGAGAATAAACGGTGAGGCAACTCTTTTCTTGAGAACCTCCCAGCTTGGGGGTGTGGAGACAGACATGCATTAAATAGTCCCACAAACAAATGTAAAACTGTGGCTTCGACGAGTCCTGTTAGAATGGGAATGTGGCAATTTGAGCCCTAGGACGGGGGTGTCTGACCTGACCAGGGAAGTCAGGGAGGGCTTCCCTGAGGAAGTGTCCTTGGATGAAGATCTGAAGAGTAAGGGGAACTGAGAAAGAGAGCAGGAAGGGCATCCCAGCCTGAGGTTGCAGTCGGGCAAAGGTCCCAAGGCAGGAAGGAGCATGGCAGGTTTCAGGGGCCCAGGATGGTTAGTGGGTCTGGGATATGTGGGAGGGGGTGGTGGGGAGAGGACTCTGGGGAAACTGGTTGGGGCCATGGGGCCCCAAAGTATGCTGGGCAGCTTGCTTTGTGTAAGTACATGGGAGCCATGGGAGAGTTTTGAGCAGAGGAGGGTCACGAGAGGTACACTCCAGGGAGAAAGTCCCAGGCTGTTCTGTGGGCTGAGCAGGTGTGGCTGGAGTTCAGGAGGCTGCAGCAGCCCAGCAGGGGAGAGCTGGCCCTAGCTGGGCTGATGTAGTCCTGGTGGTGACATCCACCTTTAGGACATCGTGCTGCCCAGACTTGATCAGAAGGCCTTGCCGGCCTCTTCTCTGCCTCAGGGCCTTTGCACCTGCTGGGTTCCCCAGGCCTTCCTACACTGCTGACTACCTTTCCTCAGGCCTCAGCTTACGTGCCCGATTGCCCTTCTCAAGCCAGCCTCCTGCCCTTCCCACCCCAGTGCCTGGTCCCTTTCCCTCGCTGCCCTCCGCCCAGCCCCATGGTTTGTCCCCACTCCCCTCACAGCTGCCCTGTGGGGCTGTGGCTGGCAGCTGGTAACGGGGCACTCTGTGGCAACCGTGATGCTGGTGGGGACGAGCGTGGCTGCCAGCCACACAAACGGCCCAAGCGCAAAGACAAGAGGCACACATGTTTACTCACGGCAGCGACTCTTGGTTTTGATTCCGGGCTCCAAGGAGGGAGCGGCTTTGGTTTGATCGTGGCTCAGGGAGGCAGCTTTATTATTCAAAGGGAAAATTTGCTGAAGCTGCAGTTGGAACTCAGGGAGAAAAAGGTAAAGTTTTTGCTTTTGTTGCATCTCGAGGGCCCCCTCCCTCCCAACGCCCCACATAAATGCTTCAAGCCCACTGCTCTGGGCCGCCGCCAGGTCTTTGTCCTCCAAATCTCCTTTTCTGAGTCCCTGGAAGGGGACGCCCAGGGCGTAAGTGGTGGGCCGCTCAGACTTGCTCCTTGGGGGCTTCAACTCACACTCATTGTGTATGCCCCCCACTATTTTACAGTGGGTAAACTGAGGGCTCACAGACAATCGGCAGCTGACCTGGGCATGGAGCCTGGGTCGGGCACGGTGAGGGCTGAAGGTGAGATGGGCTTGGTTGGAATCTGGCGGTGGCGGGTCTGACATGAGCATCGGGGGGGGGGTTTGTGCTCTTGGTGTTACTGTCATTACTGCGGCTCTAGGTAACAAGTGAGCTGCCCTGAGAACCCACCTCAGCACAGCAGGTGTAAACGGAGGAGCTGCTGGGCCTCGGGGGTCTCCCAGACAGGCCAGCTGTCCTGACTCCCCAGCACACCCTGCCTGGGCCTCACCTCCCGGGATCTTTGCTCTCCAGTGCAGAGAGACACTTGGGAAAGCCAACTCGGGGGACGCAGGAGAGGAGACGGGGAGGTGTGGGGGGAGTTACCATGCCAGTAATTTTGCTGAAATTATCCTCAAGTGTCTAATCCCTTAGTCACCCAGGCAGTGACCCTGCGTTCATCCACTGGGTGGCATTTACCGAGCCCCACTGTGTGCCGGGCACCGTTCTGTGTGCCAGGAGCAGTGAGTGGACCTTTGCCTCGGGCCTCGCAGCCTGCGGAGGACAGGCGGGCAAACCCAGCAAGTGCAAGAGAGAAACCGGCGAAGGCGCCTGCTGTGGTCTGAGTGTATCCCCCACATTCACATGCTGAAACCTGAGCCCCAAAGTGGTGGTGCGAGGAGGTGGGGCCTTTGGCCTAGGTCACGAGGCTCCACCCCAGGAATGGGGTTAGTGCCCTCATAAGAGAGGCTGAGGGAGCCGGTTTGCCGCTTCCACCGGGAGGACGCAGAGAGAAGTTGCATCTACGAAACAGACAGAGCCCTCGCCAGACGGCACATCTGCCAGTTCCTCAGTCTCAGACTTCCCAGCCTCCAGAACTGTGAGCAATAAATTTCTGTTGTTTATAAATTATCTGTTCTAAGACGTTTTTGCTACAGTAGCCCAATGGGCCAAGACAGTGGCAGGGGTGGCTTTCCGAGAAGGTGACATTTGGGGAAGGCTAGAAGATGGGGACAGAGCAAGCAGGTCCAGGTGGAGGGGGCGGTGCAGACCGAGGCCTGGGGACAGAGCTCAGCCGGTGGCCGTGGAGAAGCATGATGGGGACAGATGTGAGTCCGAGGCAACAGGCTGGGTCCCTGGGGGCTGCAGACCGTGGCGAGGCTGTGGGCTTTGCTCTGCCTGAGTGGGGGCCCTGTGAGTGTTAGAGCATGATCTGACCAGGAGCCACACCTAGGGAGGGCTGCTCTGTGCCAACTGGGGGCATGGCAGAAGCAGGCAGGGTGGTCGGGAGGCTGCAGCAGTGACTCGGGAGGGGTTTGGGTGGCCGGGGCAGTCACTGAACCCAGAGCGAGGAGTGAGGCTCCCTGCACGGCCCAGCCTGAGTTCTGTCACCACCCCCCACCCACGGAACCCTGGCTGCAGGCACTGAGCAGAGGTCTGATTTGTTCAGCTGAACTGCAAGTGGCAGGGCTCACCTGCTTGTCTGTGTTTATGTGTCTACAGCTCTCTCCCAGCCCCGAGCATCTCTGAGTCCTGGAAACACATCTAATCAAAATGCCGCTCCAAACCCCCTGGGGTTAGGCCAGTTCCAGAGTCAGACTCCAACTCAAGGCCAAGCGATGGCTTAAGGAAAGACCCCAGAGGGACCAGGCAGGGCACAGGGGCTCGGGCAGGCCTGGGGGGGTGGTGGCCTGCAGGGACTTGGGGAGGAAGTGGGGCTCAGTGTGGTGCTGACCTCAGCCAAGGGGGCTGGGCTCACGTCCCCCACCCCAGGCAAGCACATTTCAGCCACTTCTGGCATGTGTGCACAGGGGCTCCAGGCCCCCCAGGGTGGTCCAACAAAGAGTCGTGGGCACCTGCTCTAGAAACAAGAGCCAGAGAGAGGGGCCAGAGCAAGGGGAGGACGGTGGCGTGGGCCATATGTGGTGCTCTGCAGAAGAGTGACACCCCCCTGGGCTCTGGGGGAAGGAGCCACACCCGGAGGGGCACAGCCCCACGAGCTCCTGGGCTGTCAGAGCTGGAGGACTCCAGGGAACACCTGTCTGTTGTTCATTCGTCCACGCAGGAAGTGATCCCTGAGCACCTACCCCTCTGCACCAAGCCCTGCACAGGGGCGGGCTGAGAGCAAGGCCTGCTGCCCTGGAGTTTGATGTCCAGGTTCCTTCAAATATCCATCCCCCCACCCACAGACACTCGCCAGGCACCTGCGGTCAGCAGCCACAAGATGCCACTGAATCCGCGTGTGGCCACGACTGTCTTCAGCCCCCTGCCGCCTGCTCTGTAACACCGTCGCCTCTGCACACGACCGTAGGCTGTGCTCATCTTGTCCTTTTACCCTGGTCTCCCCACCAGGCTGCGAGGTCCCTGTGAAAGTTGCTGCCTTATTGGTTGGAGTCTCTAGGGCCCGGCACATGGCAGGTGACTGTTGGGGTCTGGGGGCCATGACTGTCCTCCTCTGACCCAGCCAAGTGTCTTCCTATGTGACAAGCTCTCTGTACCTCAGTTTACCAGTCAGTCCTGTCTGCCTTGAATGGACCTTTGGGTGTGGGCTGGGCGGGGAGGAAGGAACACAGAACTTAGGGTGGCACAATGGACTCAATGTTTGTGACCCCCAAGTGCCTATGTTGAAGTCCTAACCCCCAAAGTGATGGTCTCAGGAGCTGGGCATTTGGGAGGTGATGAAGTCACGAGGCTGGAGCCCACATGGATGGGACTGGTGTCCTCATAAAAGGGACCCCAAGTGATCCCTTGCCCCCCTGCCCACCATGTGAGGATACCGTGGGAAGACGATCTCTGCAACCACTGACCACGCTGGCACCCTGACCTTGGACCTCCAGCCTCCAGCACTGTGGAAATCGATGTCTGTTGTTTCAGCCCCCCAGGCTGTGGTACTTTGTCTCAGCAGCCTGAAGGTACTAAGACAGCTGGCTTGTTTTTAAATCCTGAGTTCTTTTCCATGCAGGCAGAGTGCCCTGGGCAAACCCCTTAACAGCCCTGAGCACTTTCTTTCCCTGTAAACGGAGAGGATGACACTCATGTCACAGGGCCCAGGGGAGCCTTAGATGAGGTCCACCATGGGAAAACCCAGGGGACTTGCCGGGCACAGAGGAGAGTGAGGCACTGATGCCTGGTGCCCCCTGACCCCACCTGGTGGGCGTGGAGCCATGGGACGGTCACCACACGGCCAGTCGGCGCCATGCGTGGCCACCAGGTTCTCGCTTGTCCTCCCCTCCCCACCACGGCTATTCCTCACAATGACCCACCAGGGTTTCGCACAGGCAGGCACGGGGAGGTCTCCCAGCCAGAGCACAGGCTGCAGGCCTGCCCCTTGGCGACTGCGCAGAGCAGTCTTTCTTCCTGAAGTGCCTGGAAGCGCAACGGTAACGGTTAACGACTTCGTACAGCCTCCCACGCTCTCCCTCATCCTCGAAGCCCCCTCTGGGCAGACACCGGGCCGGGGTTATAGACAAAAGGAGCTTGGAGCGCCTGGGCAGTCCTGGCTAGGGTCTGCAGAGAGCGGGTGGGACCAGGTCTGCAGGCTGGGCACCTCGCTGCCCCTAGGATGGGACAACCTCCTGGGGCCACACTGAGCCCCCACCACGCCGGGGCCTTCGCTGCATGCACAGAGCTCTGAAGACTCGCCAGGCGGGAGAAAGGAGACATCGCCCGGCAAGGCGCCTCCCCACAGCCCCGAGGCGGAGGCTCCTGGCACCTGTTTGCACCATTGAGAGTGAATTACAGCCCAGCCCAGGGCTGGCCAGTGCAATGGGATGGCGAGTGCTTAATTACCAACTGTCCTGCATGATTAACTGGGAAATTAATAGGCCAAATAGTCCCTCTCTCCTGGCGAGCGTCTCGGAACCCCATAAACATGCTGGAATCCGAACGCTGCCGAGTGGCGTGGTTCCATGCCCCTCTACCGCTCAGTGCTGGCGACTTATGGGCCTTCCCAGAGCACTGTCTCCCACGCCAGGACCTCACTCCTGGGGCTGGGAGCTGGGTCTGCTGCTGTGGTCGCTGCCCCCGCCCTGGAAAGACCAGGGCAGACCGAGCATCGGGGTCAGACAGGACTGGACTCAGTTCCCACCCCACCCTCTTACCTGCTGGGAGCCCCTGGGTGTCACCTCCTTGCCCTCTGTTTCCCCCTTTGTATGTGGAGGTGATGCTGCCTTGCCACGGCCTGTCCTGAGGGTCAGACCAGGTGAAGGGGTGACGTGCCCACCCATGTGCTGTGCCTCCTGCCTCCTGAGCCCGCTCTCCCACTGGAGGAGCCGCCGACCTGGCTTTGGCCCCAGATCCTGTGCAGGGGGCTGCTGTGCCCTAAAGGGCCACTTACCCTGCCCCAAGCTGCAGTGGGCGCACACCTTCCAGCCGCTCTCCTTGCCCTGTGCATCCCTGGGGGCTTCAGGCAGGTCGCGGCGTTGACCCCACCCTCTCCCCTCCTGCTCCCCGACAGGCAGAGTTGCTGGCTCCGTCCAGGGCAGCTGCCTCACACTCAGGGTGGGGGCCCCCTGTCTTTCCCAGGCCACCTGCCTGTGCAGCTCTTTGTCACCCCAACAACAGGCAGCTTTTGGTCCTTCTGGCCTTGGTTCCCTTATGGGCCCGGCTGGAGGAACAGAGGTGAGGGACAGCGCTGAGCAGCTGAGCCCACCACACTCTGGACGGGAACTTCCGGGCCTGGGAGTGTGGCAGGGCTGATCTGGAAGGACCTGGGGGTACAGGTGGGGTGCGCACTCCGCTTCCTGCCCCCCGTGACAACTATTATGGGCTGAGATCACAGCACCCCCAGGCCTGCTGCAACCCAAAGCCTTCATCTCCTGCCTCCTTGCCTCCCTGTCATGGGAGAGACAGGCCCACAAAGGCACACTGTCCCTCGGGGCTTGGCCAGCACTGCAGACACCACAGAATGATGGCCAGGGCCTGGGGCCAGAGTCCTACCAGCCTGGGCCTGCTGTAGGCACCACTGCTCACACCCTGCACAGCCGAGGAAGTTGTTAAGCCCTCCCGCCTTGGTCTAGCTATCTGTAGTATGCGCACCGTGCAACCTCGTGAGGTTGTTGTGAGCACTGGTGGGAAGATTTTCTACAGCCCGCACAGCAGCGTCTGCCCAGCCAACACTCCGGCTCAGCTCTTCCTGGGAAGATGGTTGAGCAGGGCGGGTGGGACCCACGGGGCCCGGCTAAGGGCCACAGCGAAGGCGCTGGCCTGCTGCAGCCACATCTGGGATGGAGGGAAGGTACAGGGGCCGGTGCAGAAGATGGAGTGGCCAGGAAGGGAGTTACTCACCAAATGTGCCAATTAGCAGTAATTTGGTCCATTTTTGAGGTCATTTTCTCTTGGGTCAGTTTTAAGTGCTTCAAGGATTTTAGCCCATTTGCCCCTCTGGAAGTGAATTTCCAGCACGTGAGCTCATTGCGGCCGCTGCCCAGGGAGGAGGGGGCAGCGGGCGCCGGGGCGAGATGGAGGCCCCCTCTCCGCACGGGGCCGGGCCGACTGGCTCAGCCCCACCTCCACCCTCTCACCGAACCCACTTCCATCAGGATTACCGTTAAGTATATTTAAAAAAATCAGGACACAGAAAAGTGAGAATTAAGTGGAATTTAATATTCATCATGCCTGGGGAGAGGGAAGATTTCCTAAGTTTAGAACTAATACAAGGAATCAGGAGAGAAAATATGGACAGATTTGACTGCATAAAAATGAATATCTTCTGCAAGTCAAAATTAAACCAACAAAATGGCAAAAAAAATATGGCCTTGGAAGTATATTTGCAGCAAATATGACAAAGGCTTAATTTTTTTATTATTAAATAAAGACCTTATAAGAAGTTCTGCAAAGATGTGGAAATGCACATGATGTGAAGTTCAGATTCTTTTTTAAGAGAGAAGAGGTTATTAAAATGCTAAACGCTTATGCATGGAGGGAAAACCGGCTGCACAAGCACCAAGAAGACAAGAGTGGCTTTGGGGGTGGCAGGACTGGGAGTGATTTCTTTCTTTCTTAGCATTTTTCTAGATTTTTTGAATTTTCTTTAGGGAGTATGTTTTACCTAAGAAAAGATGTGGTATGAGTCAATTAGTATTTTGTGATCTATTAGTAGTAGTAGTAATAGTCACTGTTTAGTAAGCCTTCTCTATGCATGAAGCATTTTCTACACATCATTCTCGTTTAATCCACATAACACCCACGGAAGCACTTATTACTATTCCCATTTTAAAGATATGAAAACAGAGGCTCAGAGAGGTTAAGGGCTCCAGGCGGAGTATGACAGCCAGTAAGTAGAAGAGCTGGGCTTGCATTTGAGGCCTGCGCCCTGAGCCGTCTCAGGATGGCTAAATGGTGCCAGTGGAGGAGGGGCCACTCTGCTTCCCTCTGAGAGTGCAAGCCGGCCTCTCCTGGCAAACCCCAATGAGGCCGAAGGACCCCTTATCACTCGGGAAGGGCAGAGCATCCCATTCCCCCAGTCTCGCTCCCCCTTCCCAGCAAAATAGAACAAACAAACAAAAAAGAAACGAACAACAACAACAAAAACAGGCAACACCGGGAGCTGAGACAGCTTGGGAGGAACTGGCAGGAGGTGTCACGTGAGCAGTTCTCCACGTGCACAAAATGCTTATTAGAAATATGAAAACAAGGCCGAGGTATTCTTAGACTAATTGACTAAACATCCTTGAACTTGACACAAGTAGGGGAAAAATAACAGTGAAAAAAATGCAAAAACACTCAGAAGCAGCTAAACTCATCTTTCTGGGATGGCACGTGCTACGTTTGGTGAATTTTCATTATAATTGTGTTATTAAGGCAGAGGTGTCCTTAGATAAATTATCTTCAAAAGTCCTTGAAAAGCTTCAAGTACAAACTTGGGGATAAAAGGCCCAAAAAGGAAGCCCAATATTCACACCGACGGGCCAGTCACCCCCAGGTATGGGGCCCACATGCTGCCCTGGGCTGGGAGATGCAAACGCCTTCGCCCTGCCTGTGGGGGCTGCAGGAGCCCAGAAAACAGACAGGGTGTGGTAGGTAGGCAGAGCAGAGGAGGACCATGGGCAGAGGGTGGTGACATGAGCCCTGTCTGGGAGCATGGGAGGCCTCCCTGGAGGAGGTGTTTGTGGCGCTGAGCCCAGGAGAATGAGGACCGCAGGATGGCTGCAAGGCTGAAAAGACTTGGCCAGTGGCTTATGCTGCGGCAGTGTTCAGGGGACCCCATGGTGAAGCAGCAAGAGGCAGTGGAGGGAGTGGGAGGAGCAGGTCCAGAGGGACAACATAGTTGCTCTGCCTGGGCCTTGGCCTCTGGGAGATAGAAAGATGCGCAACCGGCTCTAGAAGCTGCCTCTAGAGTCAAATAGCTTAAAGGAAAGATCCAGCAATTAACCAAAGATCAGTTGGGGGCAGAGGTTACTGCAGAGAAGAGTCTGACTTTCCCATCTTCTTGAAATACTTCTCCAAAGAAGCCGTTTTCATCCCCATTTTACAGATGAGAAAACTGAGGGTCAGAGAGGATACAGAACCCAAAGCCCAACAGATTTCCTTGTTGTCATCTCTATGGCCTCAGACATGTGGCAGCTTCCTGGCCTTGAGACCAGATTTGCACCACGCACTCTAAGTCATTGCACCAAAGGGGGATGGGTGGATAGACTCCTCCTTCTTCAAGGCTCAGACCCCGGGGTCCTCCTAGTGTGTCGGCTTTGCTCCCCTCTGTTGTCCTGACCTCAGGAACCCAGCACACTCATAGGAAATGGTGCCCAAGTGCCCTGGGGACAGGGCCAGGTCTGACTTAGGTCCTAGCCTGGCAGCTGAATGCAGTAGGTGCTCCATAAATGCTCTCTGAACAACCAGATCCAGAGGACAAGTACGTTTCAGCTGGGAGAAAACTTTGGCCTGGGCTCCCCAATCCCAGATAAAATGAGCTCGAGCTGCAGTCACATGTTCTAAAATTTCAGTTCTACTCAATTCATCTTGTTGGTTTCAAATTCTCCCAGCTCCTTCTTTCAACTCAGTCCCAGGCCTCCAACTCAGCCCAGCCCAATTTTCACTTTGACTCCTCAATTCAAATCAAGTCAAGCCAATTCAATCTATTTCAATTCCATTCTATTGGATTCCTTTCATTCAATTCAATTTCCTTTCTTCAGTCTGGCTGAATTCACCTCCTTCAATTCATTTCAGTCATGGCTCAGGCCAGTTTGTTGACTTTAACCCAATCCTGGCCATTAATTCAGTCAATTTCTCCAATTTGACCCAAGCTCACTCAGCTCACCTCAGGCCCTCCAGCTCACCCCTCAGCGACCTCACCGTGGGGGTGGTCTCAGTTCTGTCCCTTGTATGTCTCTGAGCACCTGCGCCTTGCAAGGCATGGTTCCCATGATGTGCCACGAGAAGGCTTCTTCCGGAGAATGATCTGGAAGAGCAATTGTGCCTGCACAACCACTTGCTGTGGGTGAAGCTACTGCATGCCTGTCACTTCATGTCCTTCTCAGGCAACTCTGGGAGACAGAGATTAGTGTCACATCTGTATCTCCATCGTAGAGAAGGGAATGGAGGCACGCAGAGTTCATGTCATAGCTTGGCCTTGAACCTGGGCTGTTTGATGGTGAAGACCACCCTTGCTGTTTACATGAAAAATAATATCCCAATTTCATCAATGAACTGCTCAACAGTGTTAAGTAATTGCTACATGCTAATCACTGTTGCAGGCAATGGGCATGGGGTGGGCAGGGAGCGAGCCATGGTCCCGGCCCTGTGCACCTGTGGCTTAGGGTGGAAGGTGGCACATCACATGAGTAATGTGTGGGTGCCCCAAAGCACAGGCTGAGCACCCCCAGCTTGGACGGGATGGGGGCAGGGGTCAGGAGAGCTTCTGGGAATTGATGACACCATCCCTGCATAACGTAAGCGCTGGGTAGAGGCTGTTGAGTAAGAGAATAAATGAGTCATGACCCTGGGCATCAGAGATGACTGTCACCTGGAATCGGATCCTTGCTTGCACCTGAGCACCACACTCCTGCTCCAGGACAGAAAGGTGGACAGTGCCCCCGCAACGTCAGCCTCAGACTCCGTTCACGCAGGTTCCCTGCTTCGGTTAGCACCACAACCCCCACCTGCCTCTTGTCATACCTGTGCCCTAATCGGTACTTGGTGTCAGAGTGGCTGCCAGAGCTTCGGCCACCGTAGGAATAACTCCTAGTCCTTTGGGATTCACTGACTTCAGCTGCCCTGGGTAGCCCCCTGCCCACCGTGGTGGCCACCTCATGTCTTTGCCTTCCTAGCTGACCTTTGGTCTTCCGAAAGCACTAGGACTTTGACAACCAGACACGCATGCTGAGAGGATAATCCAAGAAGTGGAAACACAGGCTTGGAGGTCAACAAAGGATAAACGGAAATGAAATGAGGGCAGTAGGAAGGAGGGGATCGAGGAGCTAGAGAAAGTTTGGGGACGTCTGATTTTCTGTGGGAGGCACTAATTCAGGGAAGAGTTAAGGGGATTGTTTGTGGCCTCCAGTTGCATGTTACATCCACTCGGCATTTCTTTAGTTTTCTCTCTGACTCAGGTACACCCTGAACCTCTCCTCCCAGCGCTAAGGACCCAGTAGTTCAGCACCTCACCTCTGTGGACAGCGCCCAAGTCCTTTGGTGTCCTTTGTCCACACCCCCGCTGCTGCTTCAGCCCAAGGGACCCACTTATCTGCTGGCTAGTTGACCAAGGTGCTGCTGAGCCCCCCAGGAGGCAGAACAGGGTCAAATCCTAGTCTTAGTGTGGCCATGACTTCGGGCCCCACCTCTTGCCTGTCACACGGGCTGTGAGGAGGTAATGGGGTGACATTCCTCAAGGGCTCGACAAAGAGTGGGGCTTCAGCAGCTCTTAGTTTCTTCCTCCAAGTAGAATCCTTCAGTTTTACCAGGGAATCCCTACACCTGAACCAGGTGGTTGAGGGGCAGATGCCACGACAGATGCCGCAGCAAGACAATAAGAGGTTGTCTTCAGCAAGCTCCACGCCAGGCTCGCCTCAATGGCGAGATGGGGAGGGCATCCTGCTTTGACATATTGCCAGGTCTTTTCTGGACACAAAGGGACATAACAACTCCTTGGCCTCAAGGGGTTTGTGGTTTCACAGGGCAGTGCTTGACTCAAGGAATGGAGAATTAATGATGAGATTCCGGCAGTATGACAAGACACTGTGGGACAGGGGGACAACTTGTCTCTACCATGACCTCATTTAGTGGCTGCCGGCCCATGCTGCCTGAGGCTGGGCTTTCCTGGGAGTAAGCATCCACCCTGCACAGAGACTAGGACAGGACCCCGGGTAGGAGCATGAATCTTCCTGGAACTCACCAGGAAGCCCTTGTACCAAGGCTGCTGTTGGGTCCTGGTGATGGCAGTATCCCAGTGATGACATCACACTCAAAATTCCACCACGTCCCCTGCCCCAGCCCCTGGGTGCTGGGGGCATTCTGTCTTGTCTGCTGATTTTGCCCTTTGGGCCAAAGATCTGCTGTGTGTGGCTGCCACCCAGGCTGGGTTTCCAAGGTGGCACGGCAGGGGCTGTAACTTCCACAGCCTGTGCGATGCCTCTGTGGACAGGGCCCAACGCTGCAGGTGCGCTACCTTCCCATGGTCATCTTGGGCACCTTGCAGCAGCTGCCAAGCCAGGCACTGTGTGCCTACCTGCCCTGTGCCTTGTTCTGTGCAACAAGCCCGGGGCAGATGTCGTAATTGTCAACTTTTAAAACTGGAACATGGGGCTCTGAGAAAGTAGAAAAAGGGGTCAAACCACGCTGTAGGAAAATGGTGGCACTTCCAAAGCTCTGTCCACAGCAAACCATATCTGTCCCTGTCATGGGGCTGGGGGTTCTTGGAGGTTTGAGGAGAGGGTGTGGTGAGGGGTGGGAGGGGCTCGGAGCTCAGGCAGATGCCTGGTCAGGAACACACAGGTGGGTTCTGAAAGGGGCATCTGGCACAGAGGAGGCCAAGGAAATCACTAATCAAATGAAAGATAATGATTTACCTGAAACCTTGGTGCTGTGTAGAGGGGAAGAGAATTCCAGGAACCTCTCCGGAGCAGGTGTGTGGATGAGAGGGAAGGTGTGTAGCCTGTGCTCCATCCTGGCTCCGACATGTGGGCAGCTGCCCTGTCCCGTCTCCCAGGACCTTGGTCTTCCTTCATCTCCAACCACGCGGGTGCTGTGGGAGCTGCCAATCCTCACTGAGCCTGCCCACCACCTGCAGCTGATTCGTGCAAAGATGGCCACTTGACCGACCTGGGCCAATCAAAGGGCTTCCCTGGGATTTTCTATTAATAAAGGTCAGACTTCAGACGCTGGTTTTAGATTCCATGTGAGCTGTCGGCCCCATGTTTTCCACCAGGTGGTAAGAGAATGAGGCTGACGCTCAGAGGAAAACGGAGGACAGAATGTCCCCAACAGTACTCATGAAGCCCAGGGGCTTCCTGGAGTGTAACTGTCCTTCCTTTGAGAGGTCCCCTGACTGCCCAATTCAAAACACAGCCCTGTCACATTCTATTCCACCATTGTGCGGACACTTGTCACTTCCTGATGTTTTTGTCCGTGCCTTTTCTTATTGTTCATCTTTATCTTGCCAGTGCCTGAAGCAGCACTTGGCCCTCAGTAGATGCTCCCTGTGCACGTTTTAAACAAACGAATGCTGGACTTCCTGTCGGTTGGTTGTACAGCTTTCCTGGGCTTCCGTGAGCCAATAGATCCTCTTTCTGTCCCAGTCAGGATGTGTTGTGTTTCTGCCACTTGTGTCCAGAAGCTCTGAGTCATACAGACATCTGTGGCCTTGGCAAAGTT